>JAQFXM010000174.1:0-65154 GCA_034693345.1 Entomobrya multifasciata
GTTAATTAAGTTAGAGTCTTGAAATTTTGATGGCGAACCAGAGAGCATCAAGACGCATCTGTTGGTACAAGTTTCATGGTTCTACGTCAAATACAATGGAAGTTATCGCCGAAAATACGAAATTTCGGATTTTTCCCATTTTACCCCGGTACATCGGTTTTCCGGAAAAAACAAAAATGCATTAGTGGACTACTCAACATGCTCTACAAGACTAGAGTAGTAACTTTGGAATCGGAAATGGTCCTCCGATTCGCAATGTGTTTGGGGATGAAAAGTCTCTACTGTAAGCTTATGTATGAGAATTTTTTATTTTGTTGCACGGACACAAGTTTAAACTTGGCACATTAAATCACTCTCTTTGCATATATAATCAGCAACGAAATTTTTTATTTAAAAAAATCAAAGTATTAACAACTTCCTATTCCTATTAAAAAGTATCTGGGGGTTCTCCTATCTTGTCGTCAACTTCTTTAAAAAATTTACATGATGTGATCTCAGTTTGACTTGGTGCATATTCTCATTACTATGAATATCATTGCATCACATTAAAGTTAAAAGATAAAATTTCATCTCTGTAAGAACAACTATATTTTATGAGGTTGATGATGAAACAGCCGAAATAACTTTGCTACCATATACATGCATATTATACTTTTATTTTATGAGGTAAGTCTGCCCATCATCATCGTCACGTCACACACATTAAAATTTTGGTCCAGAGGGGTCCTACTTTGCTGAGGTTTACTACATGAAATCTAATTTGTCAAAGATGTTTTTAATTGATTTACAGTATATGCATATTCTCTTTGTATAAAACTTGATTCTACCAAGAAAAGTGTATGACAGCGCTGAAAATGATGGGAAGTGCATATTTTTGTTTCTCTTCTGTTTTAAGCATGTTAAAAGCTAAAATGTATGGTGAGTGAAGTGTAATAAAATGGATCTAATGTGTTTCTATAAAAATGTTTTATAAAGCTTAAGAATATTATGTATGTAGATAACGTTGTCTATAACTGTTGAATAATGATGCTGATCTCTCTCTACCCTTTCTTTCTTTTTGTGTCACCCACCAACCACCACCACTTCACAGCTATGAAAATTACTGTGCCACTGGAATGTCTACATGTATGCAAAATCAACTCTCTCCTTCATCCTTCTCTTTCTTTTTATTTCTTGCACAATAGGACATTGTATAGCTTTTAATGGTAAATGCTTACCTAACTGCTCAACTCAAATGAAAGAGTGCTACTTGAATTCTGCTTTAAAATTTGCATCGTTTCATCAGGCTTACTTGTCTTTATTTGGCTGTGTTACAGATCAGATGTACTCAGCTCACACGAAATCCTAATTTCATTAGCCAAATCCAAACTAACTTTTTACTTTTGAAAAGTACAGAAGCCAAGTTAATTTCTCATTTTGAAAGCTTCCATTCCAACCATTATCATGAAATCTTTCCCAGTGGTACGTTTCATCCCATTTGTATTTTTATAACCTTTTTACATAAATAGTTTTATATGTTTGTTTTTCATTGTGTTATTTTTTCTTTGAGACATCACATATTGTAGCCAAAAACTGTATATTTTGTTGTATTCCTATTATGTAGACAATCGTGCGCCTTCAAAAAACCATCAACCGTTTAAAATCTCGACTGGTCAAGAAATTTAGACGATCCGCATTAAGCAATGAGTGGAGAAAGGAGCACATTGCTGTGTCGGACAAGCAATATCTACTTAATATGGTCAGTGAAGCGGAAGATGACGCAGGGTTGTGGTTTATGGAGTGTTCATCTGCACCTGTTCCAGCAACAAAGTCAGCACAACACCACTACGCCCACGACAACACCTGGGAACATGATGACCATACAGATTGTGAGACTGACGAATTGAGACAGAAACTATTTCTTCATTTACAACACAAGGTTGTCTAATAGGAAATGAAACAACAAAGTATACAAAAATTGATCTGATGGGTATGTTAACGGTACGATCATCCGAAAAATAACTTTTCTTTCAACATCTTGAGAAGTTTTTTTAAAAATAATACACAAAAAGTTTACTGTTTATATACCAGCTACACATTCCTTGTTTCTCCAAAAAAGATATTACAGATTTATTTTATTTTTCATTGATTGAAATAAATGGTTGTCGATTACTGTGAGCTGTCTGGAAATACCAAAGAATGATAGTCTTTTCTTCGGTTCTCATTATTTTCATTTTATTTTTTGTGAAATTTATAAATCCATCATTTTTATTAGGAACGTTTCTAAGAATCAATAAGAGCTTGCATAGATATAAGACGGATTTTCCCCTATTATGGAACGTTCATGTTTGGACAAGCATAAATTACTGAAATTACTAGAGAAAGTTCCCACGCATATGTTTATACAGTCTGCATTGAATACAGTCTTTCAGTGTTCACTTCCAAATTGCAAAATACATACCACGCCCACGCAATCAATTTTCTTTAACAGCTTTTTCATACATCACAAAAATTGTTTTCATGGAGCCTTAAAAATGGGAAAAGGAATCAAAGGCACTTACTGGATTGGATGCTGTTCAAACCTCACAAAGCTGGTTTTCCCTTTGTTATTGGATTTCAGTGACCTTTAAATTTCTTGTCCACTTTTCACGGGAGAGAATCGTTGTCATAAAAGTAAATGGATTTACTCCCACTTGAGTGAATGAGACCACTTGCGAAATGTTTTTCTTTGCACTTCCTTGGAATAGAATTTTCTTCACTTTAACCTTGTTCTTTGTGTTCAAGATATTGCAATTGCAAATAGGGTTGGAGTTTACTCTAACTTATAAACAAAAGGTAACATCAACGAAGGAAAATATTTTAAGAAGAAATTGCGTCATTTACTTCATTAAAGCTAATTACAAAACAAGAAAGTTTTTTTTCCCTCTTTCAAGAACAAAAGATGATTAGGTATAAAATATTTAATTGCTACATACTCATGTTATTGTAAATATTGTAAAAGTTTGAGGTGAAATTGCAGGGTAAAGATACATATAGCAAATGGGTGTACAATGATTTTGGAACTAATTGAATTGAGATTTTTTAAACCAATAGTTTTATCGACTTAATATGCAATACGTTTATCATTTAAAATTAGAATTAGAGATTTTAGACCTTCACGAAACGAACTCTTCATTTTTAAATCGAGATTTTTTCAATTATATTCATGAAATAAGTGAAATCGTAGTATGACCCGTTGGAAATGAAATGAAATTAAACAAATCGCTTACAGTTCAATGTCCTTTGATACGATTGTCAATCAGTTTCATTTCTCTGAATAATAACAATTATTCTTTATAACAATTTAATAATGATTTGACTTGAATCACTAGTAAATACAGAGGAGAATGAAAAGCTGGAAACCTAAGGATACCAGAAAAGAAGAGAAATCGTACAAAAACGAAGATTAGGTCACGTTGTTGCCGCGTGTGACCTTCGTTCCAAATTAAACTGATTTATCATAGCATCATCATTTTCCAACATTCAAAATTTAATGAACACACTAAATTTATATTACTAGCATGTCTAGTTTTCAAATAATAAGATTTCTAAAATGAAAATCAGACATGAGCAAAATAAACATGTATACTCATACTCATAACATGAGTTCAAGGTTAATGCAGTCAACCTTTTGGAACTTCTTTTGTCTGCTGTAAGATGAAAAGTTGGAACAGAATTGGAAGACTTATGAGACAGTAATTTTGTTGAAAGAATGAAGCCAGGTTCGGAATCCCTATAAAACGACATGAATATTTAATGAATGGATGTTCTAGAAGATTTTCGTAGTCCTTTCTTTATGAAAAAAATATGTTACCTTGAAATGGTATTACAATACAACCTCTGAAGTACAAGTTTAATAATTAATTCTAAATGTAAGCATGTTGTATGTAACATTCATAGAAGCCACATCTCCTTCTATTTCATAGAAAAATAATAATATCACCAATCCAACGCTGGAATTGGGATCTAAATTCTCTTTCTTCACAGACAACAATGCTCGGAGCGAGAAATGGAGAAAACGAATGAACAATTTACGTCATAAATAAATACTTTTGAGAAAGCAAAATAGAGCGATTCACGTAGCTCAAAATGTATCAACGTTCTTTTCCATTTCCAAAAGTTCCAGAGTAAAAGCCTGCCAATTGTTCCATGTTAAGACGTGTTTTATACTGCGCAAGCAAGAGACAAGGTCACTTTACATCTAAAGCTTTTTGTTTACTCTTTCCATTGCTTCATCCTTTCATCATCCATTTTTCTCGGTTTTGTGTAGGCTCAAGAACAATCTCTCATTTTTTCTCTCCATAACTCCAGTCTTTTATTCCCAGAAAAAGAATATATCCTCTGCTCATATTTCACCAGCTCATTCACTCCATTTTCAACAAAAAAAATACAATATTGCCATCATCGCATCACCCAAACCTAACAACATGTATTTACATCATGTAACTGATAGAGAAGCCTTCCATTCCATTTATCTGTTTGTTTGGAAAACGTAGCCTGAAAAAAATTCTGATGAACTCACTTAAAAACCCTGTAGATCAAAAGAACTCGAGGGCTTCTGAGACATGAGATGAATTTCAGTGGAAGTAATGGTGGGAACGGCTTTCATTACGATTTATATACCATTATTATTATCTTCATTTGCGTTCTGCAAACCTGGCATTTTTCACTGTGGGAAAATCAGCATTTTCTCTCGTCATCATCCTCATCATCGCTCAGCCAAAAATCTAAAATGTAATTTTTGTGACTTGATGCTTTTTAATTTTTTTCATCGTGATACATTGTTTGAGTCCTCTTTCTCATCTTCTCCATTTATCCTTGACATTTTTACATCCCATATCTTATCGAAAGAGACACGGATATTATCATTGAGGGCTACTTGAGCTTCGTTCTTCCAACCCGGATTCCTACTTGACTTGATAACACCAAAAATGTCATTTTTTGTGTGCACCTATTGAATTTTTTCCATTACCAGACAGGCAATATAGACAATAAAATATGCGATCATTACGAAAATAAAATTACTGTTAAGTTCAAATTTAGATCCATCATCATCTCTAAATTTTATGTTTTTGTGTCTTAGGTGCTTAAATTATTGCTGATTATAGCCAAATTTCTGGCCAGTTTAATGACTGCAGCCAGCAATCATCAAACATCTGTTTCTTGTCCTTTAACCTTTAAAAAAGCACGAATTGGTGATTTGTCTCTTGCGTCATAACTCAAAATTCTTTGCAGCAAAAAAAGAAATCATGGGAATAATTATATATTATACATGATTATATTACTATTCAATTATAGCAACCTAGTTTTAGAAGGAGTGAACGTACACTTGGTTTTTAAAGAAAAAAATTAGCTTAAAAATTCCAAAAAGCTTAATTTAGAAATGCTACTGGAATTTATCCTGTTCCTCATCTTCCTTTTAGCGGCTGATGCTTTTCTCGTGTGAGCTAATGCTCCCAGCAATCTGTCTGTCAAATAATTACACACTGATAAACATTCCTGCTTTTTTAAACTCATAAAAGTTATGGTGTGCCAGAAATTACTACTATTTATATTACTATTGCCACACTTTGGCTCAAAAAGTAAGTGCTAAAGCGTCCATTATTTTTTAAAGAGTTTTTTTGTTGCATGCAGCAGACATGGGGTAGAAGGGCAAGTTGTTTGAATATGCAAGTTTATTTCTCCTTCCTTTTTTGCGTAACAGGAAGTCAGTAATAACTTTTTATTATTTCTTTTATTGCTGCCGCAAAAATGTCACATATTATATTGTTAGTGTTACTTAACATATATCTTGACTCCCTGTTTATTTTATTAGCTGTACAATTTTAATTTGCAGGCTGTCATTTTAAAACAACAATTTTATTATGAAACACAAGATTAAAATGTAATAAGTTAAGGGGATGCTTTTTTGTACTATTATTATCATCAACTATTAAAATAAGTTGTCAGCCTCTCACCCAAATTGCAGTTTGTTTGGAGGATATACCTAACCTAAATACCGATAGTGTGTAGATATCCTTAATGATCTGCATTTTACAATGATATATTTATAACATTTATTCTGGAAGCCCAAGCAACGATCGTCCAACACTAATTTGGGGATTATTCACCATTTATTCTGGTCCTCGGTATCTTTTCTCTTTGTGTTTTACACAGTATTATCTTTGATCTCGACTGAATGGCGATTCATTTTGTATTGTTTATGAAACCTCTGGCGTTATGTTCTCGAGATTCTGGATGTTTACACATACAAGCAGGTGAATAAAAAAAGAGCAAACAAAAGAGAGCTCATAGTCAACACAATCATCAATGACTGACAAACTACTCAGTGTGCAAAAATATAGATCAAAGAGAAGAGAACAACAAAAGACAAAAAGGGGGAAACAAAGAAGTAGATCATGTGGATGATATTGGATTTCATTCATTACTATGATTGCCATTGTGTTCCTTTCGACATCAATAACCCTATCGTATACTCTGGTATCGTGTTTTTTTGTTAGATTTGGGTATTTTCGCAACTTTACACCAGTTAAATGAACAAGCTTAATTGTAAAGCATAAAGTGAAGTTTGGTGACACTAATTTCTGATATTTTACTTCAGCATTGACATTATTATAGCTCAGTAGAATATGTCTACCGAGTGGATTATACAGAATGTAATATGTAACATGGTAAGGAAAAAGGATGAGCCAACCAATAGTAATCATAAATACCAAATTTGCTGTCATGTTAAAAGAATGACATGAAAGAGACGTGTGTAGTTTCTTGTAAACAAAAAATAAATATAAAAGCTATCGCTATGAACAAAGCAGTTTTTATTACGATACTATTATTCCTAGTCATATAATTTTTTTTGTTCACGCCCACGGATTCCAGTAAATAGACAAACTGGTAGTTTGGCGTGTAGAGGAAAATGATAAATAATTCACAAGTGTCCACTAACAAATGCTTAAAATATACGATACAAGAATAAATATATACATATTTGTTTGTAGACCTTTGTTATGTTCTATAAAATTATATACCAACCCGCGAGACGGGTATACTAAATAAACTTCTATAGAAGCATACTAAAGTAATCAACAAAATATGTATGTAATTTTAGCTGATGAAACCGACAAGAAAATACATTTTGACATTTCCAATATTTTAGATGAACTTTTATTTCAGGTGTGCGTTTCAAGTTATGAGCATTTTTTGCTACTATGCTTTTGCAGGCTATCCAAGTTGTTAAACCGTTTATATTGATGATGGTAAGGTATGCAAGAGATTCTGACCTAGATTTAGTTTCGAAGGAGTGATTATATTAGTGCACGTACAGCATTTTTCTAGTTATTTTTTTTTGCTGAAAATAAAAAATGCACAAGAAAATGAATTTATTTCCACGCTCTCTCACTTTCCACTAAATTTTGATTAAAATCAAAAGAGGAAAGGGGTGTTTGACGCTGGTGAAGGTAAATGGTTAGTTGAATTGAGTGAAAGAGTGTAGATATGGTGTGGTTTTTGTTTCAGTGGAAGTCCGATAATTTGTAGTGCTGTTGTACATTACGTTGTAACTTTTCCTGTTTGTCTAGTTGCCTGCCTGCCCAAGAGAGTGATTGTGATCACGCCACTATATATTTCCACACAAAACAACAAAACTTCAGAGTTTTTTGGTCGGTGAAGAAAAAGAACCGAAAAAGATTTGTGTGCACGCAATCATAAATAATAAAAATAATAGTACTAATTTCTCTTCTCGCATCATTTCCCATAAAGCATCCCTTTTGTAGACCGATTCCCGTCAAAAATATATACTTTTTAATGGGTTTGCATGCATTTTCACAGCCATTTAGCGTTACAAAATGCTCATGTGAGCTTATTTATTTTTTACAATGACAATATCATAGACATGAGCGTGACCAAGAGTGAAAATTACAAAACTACTCTATTATTTATTTATCTTCTAGACTTTATGTTTATTTTCATACAACGGAATAAACACTATTGCCGGTTTGCTTTGAGCTTTATTCCAATTCTATGAGCACAAATTTTTGGATTGCCAATTGTCAAAAGTGGACAGTTCTCATGTTATACATACATACCTGACTATTTTTTTATACATTTTTGACTGGTTTGTTCAATTAAAGATAAAAAAATTCTCCAATATTTCTGATTTTATTTAGACCATTGACGTCCCCTCAAGCATACAAGAATAATTTTGTATACAATTGACAGACTAATAATAACTATGGCAAATATCCGATTCGTAATTAATCAAAATATGTCGGTTAACATACTTTGCAAGAAACAAAAAAATCTTCCAGCTATTTTTTTCTTTTCGTTTTTTTTTCTCGCGTATAACTTTTTACTTTGCCTACCTTCCTCAACACGGATACATAATAGAAAAAGGCTTATTTTTTTGCATATCAAATAGTTTATATGAAATAAAAAATGTATGAATTACAATGTACAATCACAATACCTGCGTACATGCATATTATATAGTGAAGTAAAAGTCTAGAAAAAAATGTACAAGTAGCGCACACAATATATATTTAACATTTTTGTCGTTTTCCATTATCGATCTCATACCTTTTACAATAAACTCTACACCAGCTCTTTTACACAAAGTATAACAATGATATATGGAAATTCTGTATTAGTATTATTTTTTTTCTTTCTGATGATGTTCATGTAAAAACGTAGGGAAAAAAGGTCATGCTTTCAATTTCCACGATATTTTTTTTCATAGAACACAAAACACATTATCATATTATATTATACCCGTCACCGTCTTCGACTCATATCCGATTACTGAACTACATTGTATGTTATTATTACATTACATTTGACTACGTTTCTTCCTGTGAATACAAAACTGAGAAAAGGTGTAGAAGAGTGAAAGTATGAGTTTAATAATAATATCATGATAATATTATCGTCGTCTTCATCAACTCCGCTTCTGCTCACTGAACATGGTCGCTTTTAGTGAAGCGGTGGTTTGTAGTTGTGGTATGTTCTCATTATGGAACGCCTGGTTTATAAATAATATTCTTATGTCGTGCTTTTCGTATGAACTTGTCGGAAATTTGAGTTATGATAAATAAACCGCTTTACATGTTAAGTTCAAGTTGCGGGACTAAAGTCAAAATTGAAATTAAATGTAGAAAATTCCTAAAAATTTATTAAATAAATATTTTGATTTAGTTTTTAGTGCTCGAGCATGCTGCATAAAAAAATAAAAACCGGTAAAAAATAGTTTTCATAATAATATGCTTAGATGAATGCACATTACGTTCGTATTCTTGTATTTTCTGGTTGTTAACTTGTTACGATATCAGAAATCTTTGGAATGAGTTCATTAATAATGTTTATTGTGTGCATGCATACCATTAAAGTTCATAAAAGTTTTACATGACATGTGACATAATATTTTAATCCCTGTTCAGTATTTGGCTACAGTAGAAATTTTATAAAGAAAATGGGGTATTATACGTTAGGCTGAATGTCTGATCGGCAAGATAAAAATAAAAGTTAAGGAGTTGACGTGCAGTGGCAGACAGACAGAAATAAATGATGATCTTATAAAGTTTCATAAACCTAATGAACAGTATGAATGTTTGGTATGTTTAGCTTAAACGAATAGTTGAGTTCTTAGGAAGCTTAGGGAAACTAGGCAGATTTGTTGAACCCTCTCTTGAGATACATAAAGGACAACGTAACAATAATCATAATCATGATCATCAACATAATGTAGCTAAAAACTGACTAGGTTTCCGTGTTAATGCTGCAGTACGACGCTCACCGAAGAAAAACATGCTCTCTTCCGGTATTTTCCTCTCTTCGACACTTTCAAAATGCATAGATGCTGATGCTGCTGCTGTTTTCCCTGCATTATATGTGGAAGAATGTGTTGTATTTGTATTACAACCGAACAGTTACGTATAACTACTTTTACTGTATGTTTTTTTTTTCGTTCTGATTATATGCTTCATAAAGACCATGTCACTGATGATCATGATGATGGCGATATGGGTGACTACTGAATACAAAGACCAAAATAAGCGGTACTGATTATGCTGCGCCATTTTCCACTTTCTCCCACAACCAGCCAGCCATATTATTCCAAATTCCAATTTTTTGCTCTTCTCTCTTCTCCTCCATTTATTTCGTGTGTGTTTGTACATACGGAGAGAAGAGAAAAAAAAGATGGATGATGAACGTATGTCTCTAGTCTCTATTCCGCTAAAACTTATGAAAAAACTATAAGTAATATATACCTTATATCATTTTACTACTCATACATACATTCATTCCCACATATTGTTCATATATGTACCTTCCTCTCATTCTCTCTGCACCTTGCCTGCTCCTTTTTTTACAACTATTCCATACTATTTATCAAGCAACCGAAAATTTGGAGAGAGAGCTCTACCACCACCACCATACCACCACCACCTCCACAACTCCTGCCGGGGAATAAAGCAGTGCTCCTTTACTTCCATGGACAGTAGTAGTCCATGTGCTGCTTGGTTGTTCGCTCTGAGAAGAGCGAGAGCTACTATTAAACCCTTCCGCACAACGACACATACGAAACTAAACGTGGCTTACAAAGAAATTTAATGATTTTTCCTCTTTCACTCTCTTTCTCTCCATCTCTCTCTCTCTCTCTCTCTGGTTTGTTCTTCTCTGAAAAGGAAGTAAGAAGCCGACCAACGAACCTCTGTACTCCTGTTCTCTTCTCATCTCATCATCATCATCAACAACAACTGCCTTCATAGTAGCAATGGCAGCAGCCATACAGCATCACAATCCCTATCATCCTCATCCTCTCTCCTCCAGTCGTTGTCGTCATTGTGCCAAGCTTATATAAGCTTTTTTTCTACGCTAGAACATAAAGCAGAGGAGCGAGGGTGTTCATTGTGTCAGGCTTATGGTGGTTTTAGTCCTTTCCATCTCCTTTCTCTCCTTTCTCTAAACCACAGCAGCAGCAGCCAATATTCCACACAAGTGTAGGAGTTGTGGCAGCTGCAGTGGTCTTCATATGATTTTCCCTTTTTCTATCATCTTCCTTCCATCCATACACATCTCTTTCTCCTCAAACACCAAAATTCTCATCTGATCTTTTCAAATCGCTTACTATTTATTCGTCCAACTAAATAATATTATGTTACTTTTACCCTGTTTGTTGGTATTACCTCAATTCTTTAATTACTTATTGTTTTAGTTTTTCTCAACAGTCTTCGCCAAAAATACATTTAAAAATAATAATAGCCAGATGAAACCATGGAGTTTGGTTGAATGCAAAGATTTTATTCATTTTTTGGTGGTGGTGATGAAGTGAAAAAGTTCCTTTTTTTACGAGACACTCTGCTGCTCCGAATACTTTTCTGTTTATGTGGCTGCCTTCCACAGTTGTGTTTTTTGGAGTGCTGGTGATGATGGTGGTGGAAATGAAGGCAGCATAACAACGATGTTGATAATAATATAAAATATGGAAATCCGGTATTGACATAATGGGTCTAGCGACTTTTTGTGAGTGACTCTCTGGCTCTCACTTTGTTTGTATTTATGTGTTTGAGTGATGTGGTGGAGAAGAAGTTGGTGTTTGGCGATGCCACAATAGTACAAGTGAAAAGACTTTGTTTGCGTATCAATAAGCGTTTGATGGTGAATGAGGCTCATGATGATGCATCTCATGTTTGTCATCGTCATGTTGCCTATTACCTATTCCCAGGTGAATGGTTTCGCAATCCTGGAACATGACCGTGTTGTGCATCGCAAAAATAAGTTATCAATAAAATGACATTTTTCGTTGCTCTTATTCCATATACTAGTCAACAACATCATCACCTCCATGTGATTCGCAGCTGAGTAGTTAATATTCACTCCGGAGGACAGAAAAATCAAAATTTTCATTTTATATGTCGCGTGTGTGGCATTGTTGGTCCTGGCTAATGAGATGAGATGGTGTGCGAGTAACTGCCTGTGTCGATTTCTCCATCGACACGTGGCAGCACTCACAGTGGCCTTACTCTTTATCTTCTGCGCCAACCAAGTTTTGCACTACGGCTTCCGAAATGGAAACAAAGGTTCCCCTGTTTGCTATCAAATAGTCAGTCCATTTGCCGGCTCCCCGGCTTTACAACAACAACTTCAAAATCAGGGCCAACCTAATTTACATCATTTATACCATGAACAGCTTCACCGACAACTGTTTCAAAGGAATCGTCACCGCCAACCAGATATTAACAGTAATAATAGTTTTTTCAATGGAACATTTCCTACGTATTATAATTACGTCCCACCAGACATTCCCTGGGCACAGGCCAGACTAGACAATCGTAGAATGGTAAGCTAAACAATTTCTTTCTGCATCAATGACATATAAAACCATTTTTAATCAGGTCTTCTTTGGAATGGATGCCGGAAATTGCAAAAAGCAGTACCCATTTTACTCATACCAACACTTCATTTTTTTCACCATTCATATAAACTATCTCAAAGAAACAAGCTTATTTTTTCCGACCTGCTCACCTAAAATTTTGGGTTCCGGGTCATGTTTTTGTAAGGTCATTCCAATTATACCTCACCAATATGTAAAATTTCATATAAGGACACACTCTCAGAGTAGCTTTTACATTTCAATGTTGATTCATTTAAAATAAGCAAATCATTTTTCTATCTATTTGGCCAAGAAGAGAGAGAGAGACGTGATTAAACTGAAAACATTCTCATTTTCCCCATTTTTGAAACATTAAATCAGTCTGAATGATCAGAGAAAACAGAAAAACGTTTTGTTTTCTATGCGGTACTACAATTTTTTAGTAAACGGTTATCTATATTTGGCATGACAATGATGATGAATCTTGCATCAGACATTTTTTTACTTTTCCATATACATAAAATAATTTTGAATGTAAATTTTTTGTGAAAAAAAAAACGATCAAGAATATGATCATGATGATTATGGTGGTGGTCAGTTGAGTTGATTTGTAGTCGATAGTAGTCATATTAATTTTTTTGTGCATTACCAAGCCCGTCCCAATCAACTTGATTTCAATCGTCGTAAAAAGACTTGTTACCTGTAATTAGAGAAATGAGACACAGTAGTAAAACAATTTAGATAAATGGTGAAGATCATGATGAAATTGGTTTATATTTATATACTTTTCTGGGATGCCACAATGTTACGGAGTACTTTTACTTGTGGGGAGATCCTATCATTTTGACTCTGTTGAATAATTTGAATCTTTGAAAAAAATACAGACAGACTTTGTATAAAAAATGTTAGTGTGTGATCTTGGTTTTTTGGTTGATTTGTGATGTTGGCCAAGGCAGAAAGAGAGAACAGAGGGAGAAAATCACATAATAATAAATGATGATTGTGAATGTCCAAAAAAGAGCTAGTAAACGAGGTGGAGTGGCGTGCTCACCTGTAATTTTCTCAGAGAAAGAGAGCGAAGGAGACGTGGCTTGAATACACTTACAGTTCAACCAAGTAGTAATGGAAGGGTAATGGCTGTAGCGGCTGCACTGAACGGATATGAGATTAGCGTTACCGCTTCGTGTAAGAGTGACTGTGTGTTGCTGCTAATGTGAATATTGATGAAAATGTTGATGGTTTAATTTTCAGCTCAAAATTTATGAATGGGTATGGCCAGGCCAGTTGTGGGAGGACCTGATGGACAGGTTTGACGTCTGCCTTGCTACACAGGTTAAAATAAAGTCTTCTGTGATTTAAAAATATTCTCTCCTCGTAGCAGCTAAAGCTATAAAGCTCTGTTACAAATTGTCATGGTGGAAATGGATGGTCATTTTGTCATTTTGAAATTTGTAGGGTTCAATAGATCGAATTTCGTCGATTGGCGAAGTGTCAGAGAAGTGGCTGGGTCCCATTTCTCTTGCAGTGTATGTCGCTCATCCCGAGGAACTGACGGTGCTTCATTTATTCATCGCTTATATGCGTAAATGTAGCGCTTTGTTTAATCAGACTGTTTCAATTCACTTGGCTGTGCCAATTCACGGTTTTACTCCGCCACCATCCCCATACTCCTATACAAATGATACGACTTCACAACCAGCTTCCTTTGACTTCTCCCCATATGACGACTTTCCTTGTGGACAACCTCACCAATTTATTGCGCTGGTCATTAAAAATGTTATCCCTGATGGGATCGATAAGGCATCCCTGTACCCTCAAAATCACATGAGAAACATTGCCAGGAAGACTTGCGGCACGCCATGGGTGTTCATGACTGATGTGGATATTATACCGAGGCCAAATTCTAGCTTCCTTCTTCAAGAGTTTTATGAGACCCCAGAGGCCAAGTGCACAAAGTAGGGATATATTTTTTTAACGGTTTAATGAAAACGAATGATTATGATCACAATGAAGATGCACTGCGCAGAGTAGTTATGAAATGAATTTGTATTTTTCCCCAGATGCGCGTTTGTGATACCGGTGTTTGAATTGGAGAGATCGGTTCCATACCCTGAGACAAAGCGCCAGCTCATCAAGTATGCAAGTAGGGGTTTGGCCAGACAATTCCACCTGAAAATCTACAGATATGGACATTGGGCCACTAATTATTCACTGTACGTACATCATATCTTCTTATTTATATTCTATACAACTTTCAATTGCTTTTTATGTACTCTTTGGCTTTATACAATTTGGTTTACTCCACCTTTAAAAATATTGAATCTTTCCTATTTTAAATATTTTCGTACCGCTATTCATTTTATTTTTAATTTAAAAAACCCATTATTTGCATACATGCATGCTGAACACGCAGACAATAAAAAGCTTAATGGACTAAACTCTAACAAGTTACTTTTCTTTTGCTAAAGTTCTTTGAAATAATAGCGCGATAACAACTCATCCTCAATGACAAAAATTGCTTAAAGATCCTATAAGCTCTGCATAAAGTACTTAAATAGTTAAAGTAAAATAAATGAAGAGAAGCCGGAAATGTCTTTTGCCGTTGTGTTTGGATGGTTTTAAGTAAGATAAGAAAGGGAAAAAATACAACCGCAAAAGTCGGCAAACAATGCTTTTGTCATTGAGCAACCATGCATGCAAATGTTGAAAACAGCTTACAATGCAATGCAATGCGATATACGTTGTCATTGAGCAAGCATAACGATTTTAATAAATGCATTTTTATTTTAAATTTCTTTTATTCTTCCAAAAGCTGGCAAACTTCAAACTTAGACGAAGAGCCAGTAAAAGTGTCACACAGCGTTACAGGAAGAATGAACCATTACGAGCCCTTTTACATCAGCTCAGATGAAATTCCTGCTCACGAGGAAAGATTCATTGGCTACGGTTTCACAAGAAGTTCGCAGGTGTTGGAAGCAAGGATTTCCGGATGGAAATTTTTTGTACTCACGCCCGTTTTTGCTATTCACTGGGGACTGCAGACTCCACAAACAATAAGGTCCGCCCCTTTACCCATCCCTATGCACGTGCTAAAAATAAAACAGAAAGACTTGATTCGTGGAGGTACAGCGGGAAACTCAAGGCGAATGCAAAATTCAAAAAATCATGTAATTTATGCTGATTTCGTTTCAGAGGTAAATGCTAAATTTCAAAACACTCAAGTCACGAAATGCTGTGCCATTTTTCGATGCAATATCTAATAAAAAATGTATTAATTGTTTTTCTCTTAATTTGAAATTTTTCTTTCATAGCTCGTGGCCAAATACAATATTTCCATGTCTCGCAAAAAGAATCAAAGAAGATCTTCACCGGCCAGAATGAAGTCGCCTAATTTGGGTTTCAACTAAAAAAATCCAAGTCGTCGATCTTAAATCAACTCGTTTTTCATCTTTTGTTCTTCTCCATCCAAATCCATCCCGTTGAATCGTGCGATGAAAGCTGAACAAAGTTTTTTTTGTTTGTTTCTATTAAACTGTCTTTTTTCAGTACTTTTAACTAAAGAGAAAAAAGAGGAAAAATAAGACAGATACTGTCTTCATTTGACTGAAAGGAAAATCAGGTGATTTTTTAAAGCGAAATAAAATTGGTACTCATCACGTCAGTGTTTTAATTGAAAAAAATAAACTGAAAACTTAAACGTAACAAAAAACAGAATAGGGTCATTTATCTTGCCTAAAAATTGTAAGCATGTTTGTACATTAAGCAGAGAGCAAGTTACAATTACGCGTTATCCTTACATGTAAATTACAGGTTATCTGGTAAACTCATTCGTGTTAAGCAAAAATTACATATTATACAGTACATGTGTCCAGCATTGGTACTTGGTACTGACTACACTACAAAGACTTATTATTTGTAAATTTCATTTAAAATACAAAAATGGGATAATAAGAAACTAACTCATCAAATTATTATTAAACCAAAAAAAAACTAGCGTTTTTGAATAGTACAACGTAATTGCTTGATGTAGTTTTTTGTCTTCATATTTTATAAATATTCGACATGATCTTGTATTAAATTCGTTTCAAAGTTTGATTTTGGTTATATTCTTTTTTAAGTTGGAAATAATTGAAATACGCCAAAGTATTGAATACTGAATACATTTTATTCTGTTCCAATTAAGTCATATTTTCAACCCATTTTCTTTAAAGTTATCTGTATAAATTCATCAAGCTACATTATCCATACCAAAAAATGAAATAAAAGTGAGAAAAGTAATAGGACTGGATGTGAATTTACTTAATTGTTAAAATATATACGTATTATATATAAAAAACAAAGAATATGAGCTAACAAAGTAATACCATTACCTATAAAAATAAAATGAAAATCGTGTTGTTATGACGAATATTTGATAAAAAAAAGATAGGCTACAACCTGTTCTCATCTCTTCATTTTAAAATGTCACAGACACATGACTTTACAAATTGCATACCTTTTATAGTCGATTCTAGTCTATTCACGGTAATGTTCATTGTAAAATCTTGTCTGTGTCTTAATGTCTGTGTTATAAAAACTCTGCGTCAAGGCAAGCTCTTAATCAGGTTGATGGATTTTAACTGGAAATTAAATACAAAAAAGGTAACTGCTGAACTAAAATCCAGTTAATAGTTTTAATTAACTCACAGATTGTTACAAGAAGAAGCCAAGTATTAAAGTAAAAATATATGGAAAAATTAGGTTGTCGTATCACTATACCCCGTACACAAAAGTAATGTACAATGTACACACACCTACTATTTGATGGTACGCAAATTACGATAATAACTAAAATCGCAGATTAGTATAATAGTATAATATAGAATCACGTAAAAAAAATTGTATTGGACCGCTAGCGCAGTATAGAAGAACATCTAGTAGCACAAAACAGATAGACTTAACAATTAAAATTGGACAAAAAGGTAGTATAATTGACGGATATAAATTGTATGAAAATAAAAAAGTAAAAATAAATCGTATTTGAAGCTGTATTATTTATTAAATTTTTTGAGCGTAAAAGAACGATACCTGATATATAAAGTGAAATATGTCAGTAGATAATGTTTTATGCATAAATAGACAGTTTGTACGAAGAAACAATATAATTGAAATAATATTTGTAACTTGAGGTTGCAATAAACAATAATTTTAATAATTAACAAAGCTGAGGTTTTTTTTCGAATGATGCTTTATAAATGTTGAAAGTTAAGAATAAAAATATAATATTGAATACATGAATTGTTATTCGTTGAATTACTGTGTTCTTGTCATTTAAAAAAGGAAATACCAAGATCAAAAATCTTGTTTATTGTTGATTTGCATTTGTACTGCTTTACTTGAACTCGGGATAAGATATTGATCATTTAATACTACTTTGATGATAGCAGGAGGTGTTAGTGCGACGAAAAAATGAGTTTTTAATTGAGCACTGTATCGTGTCATGTGGTAAATGTGGTGAATCCAATTCTATCCAAGCATCATCTCATCTCTCCTCACTTCACCTGTTGTCAGGCAAACAACATTAACATAAGAGAGAAAAAAGAATTCTTCTGATTTGTTTCAGTGACTGGGAGTATGATGATAAGAATAACATGGTGTATTATTAACTTTCGATATTATTATGCAACCATTTATTTTGGCGACAGCAACAAGCGATTTCGTCTTTATCGTTTTTATTATTAAATAGCTTTTAAGAGTACATGTACAGCGGATCCAACATTTCATTTTTTATTGAATCACAATTGAATTTGAATCATTTCACAGGCAAATTTACGTGTACTTGTTCGATTTGATTTGTCACAAGTTTTTTGCTCTAACCAGTCAACCGGAAGATTTTTTTATTCAATCGAAGTTGATACTGTTGTTAGGTTACTGTTGGTATTTTTTTCCTTGAAGTTTGCCGTTTATCTTTTTAAAAATATTCTGGAGTCTCATGTTTCTTGAGAGAATTTAAGTATGGTTTTCAATCAGTCGTCTGCTTTTGGCTGAACTGAAATTGTTACAAAAGTTTGCATTAATACAATTTGTTGCAAGTGTTTTACGTTACCCTTTCGCAATGGTTTTTGCTGAATACCTGAAGCTTAATATTGCACTTAATGCATGTAATAAATTTTTTTTAAACGTATAAAAATCCCATCATTGCTTAGTTCACTATCATCTTCATTCATCCATGTCTGTCATAAGTTAACGGGGAAAAAATCGCATCGATCGATCATATCACAAAAGACACTCGAACGAAACTGCAATATTCAAACGTTTTAATATGTATTATTGAATCAGAGATACCAATGCAGTAACATGGGAACACCGTTTACCATTCAGGTTTTTTTGCTGTTGCATTTCCCTGTTACACCAAGACCAACTAAGTAAGTCGAAAAGAGACATTTGTTCGAAAATTGAGACGACGCGCTAGTAATGCAATTGCATATTTTATAATTGCATTGGGTGAGCACATGATCACTGATGGATGATAAATGGTTGCCTTGCTTGCTTGCTCGTTGTCATCGCATCATCGTCACCACCAGCGTCGTTGTCGTCGTCGTGTGATTCAGAGCAAAGAAGATTCAAAATTCAGATTCACTTTTTTATATTGCTGCCAACATCTTTTTGAGTTCACTTGACTTGTTCGCAAGATTGCAAAAGATGAATGAAATGAATTGATCCTTGTTGCGTTCATATTGTAAGTGGTGACGATGATATGAGAAAAGTGTGGAAAATGAGAAACTCTGTTTTTTTCTTGCATGCCATTTCCCATTGACTTGGTAACCTAGATAGCAAGGATGAACATGAGGGAGAGATACATACAACAGAGACGTAACTTATTCCATCTTGGCAACAAAACTCAAAAGGTTCTCAAAAAAACTTTCCTATTAACCCATCTCATTGACAAGGTACTTCACACTCTCTTCAAGAAACTTCAAGAATTTCAATCAAATTACTTAACCTGAATTGTCTGTTTTTAACCTGAACGTAACAACAGTAACAGGCGTTATATGGTCAATTATATATTATTACATTACCAAAAAAAATTAACACTAACAATTTGTCCACCTCCTTTTCATCATTTATTGAAGTTTAATAATAACAACTGCACCAAGCCCAACTAATTCATTGAAATATTAAACATTATGTAACGCTAATACATAACACAATATGATATGCACTTGTACATGGTCATTTTTCATAATTAACCTGCAATAATAAAAATTTCAAAATTTCAACCCTTTCAAGTTTCAACTCATCTCAAAATTGAGTTTTATGGGTTTAAAATGTGAATCCTGTTCATAAGTCAATTTGTGGGGACTAACGCGAAACTTTGGTAAATTAATTATGAGGTCAAGATTCTTTGCGCCTGGAAAACGTGATCAATTATATTCACAACGACAATGCAAAATGATAATTTCGCGTTTTTGAAACAATAAATGTAATAACGCAATGAAAAAGCTATGCAACTTTAATAATACAACTATCTTGGTCATCATTCGTTACAACATGATATTATTCTCAAAAAGAATAACTGAAACTCATTCAACACAAATACAAAGTTTTAAAAATATATCATCATTCTGTCTGTTGATAGCTAGTGAGTTTGAGTATGAAATTGTAATTTTTCGGGTGTTACAGCAGAAAGGTTTTGTGCCAGATTCATCTACCGTCATACTAATCAATGATCATGGTGATGTGATGATAACATTTTTTTATAATGCCTATTTGCCAAGGAGAAGAATTTGGGGTGTAACTTCACTTTTACCTTTCTTCTTGTGCTAAAGATTATTGACAGAGTTAATCAGGTCACATAACACATAATAATAACAAAAATAACTGAAATAAGAATAGATTTTGATGATGACGATGATGAGATTGCATAACAGGTAAAGTTAGCAAGAAGGATGAAGGAGGTAAAAAAAACGATCTCTGTAAGAAGTGATGATGAGCAAGCTGAATGGATGAAAAAAAGATCTGTCTACCTAGCTGTCTGTGAGGCGTCGGACACTTTCCTTGTTATTGCTTCATTTATTAGCGTTTTTCTTGCTTGTGCATTGTTGCGTATGATATAAACCACATTGCAACTTAATGATTGTTACTGTAATGCAAAAACTCACAGGTAGGAGCAAGTTGAATTTTTATTGTCCATTTTGATCTGAGCACAGAGTACAGACCATCATCATATCAATAGGATATCCATGGATGGATCCCTGATTTGGCAGGTTTGGCAGATGCCAAGGGCCCCGCGCTGAAGAGGGGCCCCGCGTTATCGGGGAAAAAAGAATTTAAAAAAACCAAAGTATGTATATTTATCATGCATACCGATTTTAGTGATCAAAAATGAATTCGTTCATCATCTACGTCGCAGATATAACTTTATGTGGCCACCTTATTCCGCATTAACTGTTACAGTGTCTTGCACACATAGACAAGTGGAAAGAAAAAAAAATTCTGAACCTTATTTTCTAAATGTTGCGGTAATCTCGGCATTTTTTTGTCCTTAAGTCCATACTATAGTTTTCCGATCATCATAAATTAACTTTTTTTAACCAACATCCACATTCTTACTAAATTGGTTATGAATTCAAAAATAGTGAAACAAGAAAAATTCCGATTATTTTAATAGTTAGAAATTACGCTTTGACACTTTCAACTCGTAATTACGATACACCCGATATTTTTTTTTTGAAAATGTGACGCGATTCCAATAGCAGATTTTGAGGTTGGTTAAAACCGTTCGTTTCGTACATTTGGGGTAAATTGAGAACAATTGGTATTTCAATTCAATTTAAATTCAAATTTCAAAAATTTAACTACGAATTCAATGCATGAAGCGTCAAAATTTTAGTCTCAAATTGTCCTACTTGAATTAAATTATGCCTAGCATAAAATAAAAAATTTATTTGTAAAACCTGCATTGGAGAACGTCGTTTTTGGAAACTTGCACTATCAAAAATCTCCAATAAATTATACAGGAAAAATTGATAATTTAATGCTAGTAGTACATTGTATTAAGCAGGTTATAAATTCTGTCGGAAGTATTTAATTTATTTTAGTTAACAAAATGTATCAAATCAAAATGTATGTACTAAACTTAAGTAACTGAAGTTATTTTGGAGGGCATTAAAACTTGAAATTGCAGCTAATTTTGCCAAGGGCCCCGCACCAACTGGATCCACCTCTGAGGATATCATAACAAACCCGGATTTTTTTCCCGTCTGCTTCGCAGCCATTATGGTGGTTTGATAAACCATTCTTTACCAAAAAAATACATGATCCCAAATTCCTAATGAATATGGTAAAAAGTGAGAGCTTCGTAAGTAAGTACAAAAACCACAATCAATGAGAGAAGCGAGAATAGTATCTTCTTTCAAAATTCCAATTAACCAATAACGCGGTGTGCTATTATAAAGAACAAAGCTCGCATTTGGAATGGTTAGTGCGAGCAAGCTTCCTCATCATCAATGTAATATGCATTTTTTTAAAGGAAAAAAGAATTGGCTGGGGATGGATGGACATAATCAATGAAAGTGAGAAAAAGAAGAAAAAAATGTGCAGTTGAGGCAGACAGAGGACAAAGATAAGAGTTTAATGCAAAACTGTGGATTTTCTCCCATCAAAAAACCAAGAAAAAACCCCAACCAGCAGACGCTAATCATGATCATCATCTTTACCTATTTAATTAACATGCATTAGACCAATGCATACCAATAATATTTTAAAAAAATAGTTGAGCTGATATAGCATTACATCATTACATGGTTGTCTTTTCGGAGTGATCAACATGACGATACCACGGGGAAGGAGAAAAAAAAAGTCTGTTAAAATATGTTTTTATGGAAAACAATGCGTTGTAATATGCTGAATTATAGATGGGACACAATTGATGCGGCATGGTATGGATGGCATGATGGTATGTTGGGCGACGAAGTACGACGAAAGACGTCAACGTCAGCCTACCCAACCACTTGACAACCTCAAACAATGATATTGATGATGATGTGATGACAACTGAAACTGAGAGTGCCTTTTTTTAGGAAGGGCGTAATTTTCCGTGAAAACCCAATTATAACAATACAAGTATACCACTCGCTTAAGACAAGCGGGCTCAGAGTCATTGAATCAGAAAAGAGGCTTTCTTCTCTTTTTTTGTAAAAAAATGCATTTTGTATGTGTGTGCATTATGGTGCAACATCGTCATCGAGATCATCATTATCGTCATCGATGATGGTTCTTTTGCTGAATGAAATATGTAGTAATACCATTAATAATATCATTATAATGTGACAAAGCGATGATGATGGGTTTTGCAGTAGCAGCAGGATGAGCACGTAATACTAAATAGAATTGGATGGCGTTTGATGATAACTGTAATATCGAAAGGTGTAATGCTTATGATTGGAAATTTTTTACCTGGGGGATGATGTTGAAGGGGAGGAGGATTACAAAAAAGTAGGTGCTAGGTTTGTTGGCCAATGTGTACAAGGGATAGGAAGAAAAAAAGAAGGTTCAAGTAAAAAAAGTGAGAAACAAGGAAGGGGTCCGTCTATTCTGCTTTCAAAATATTGAGATAATGCTGACATGGTTTTTACGCTGAAAGAGCATTTTTTTCTTCCTGGGGGTGCATCTTTAAAACAGATGAAGATAATCCTGGGATGTTACATGAGAGGAGGATTCAAGAGAAAAAAGGGTATAAAAGGGGGGCCATATTGTTGAGGTGACTTTAGACTTGGTTGAAGTGAGCAACTGGCAAGAGATTCATGGATTAAGTTTATTTTTTATTGTGAGGTGGTTAAAATTGAGAAAAATCTGTATATTTTTTACAAAGTAGAGTAGTGGGGCATACTGGGACGAGGATGCCCAGGATTAAGAAAAAAATGAAAAACGCCAAGTGGTTTTCAGCGTCGCTAGATTCAGGACGGCTGAGGTGGGTGATATTTGTGGTAGTAGGATGCGTGTCGTGTACTCTAGTGAATAGTCAGGGTAGTGTGGGAGGTGGTAGTACTGGTCCATTATATTACACAGGGGGTGAACCTCAATCACAGTCATCAATAGGATCCATTGGAGGTGGGGAAAATGTTGCCAATTATTTGGCACAAGTGAGCTCGTCAGTGATTCCACCTCAGCAGGTGGGATCTTCATCTGGACCATCCGGTTCTCCTGAGCAATCAGCCTCTCCACAGCAAAGTGGCGCAGAGACGGCGGATCAAGATTCCGACGATGAAGGAGATGATGGTGAACATTACGATGGAGGGGAAGGAGGTGGCAATAATTACTACCAAGAAAATGAGGATGAAGGAGGAGAACATCATGATGGAGAGGAAAGTGATGAAGGGGGACATGATGACCATGGAGGTCAAGAAGGTCATGGAAGTCATGGAAGTCATGGAAGTCACGGAGGTCACGGAGGTCAAGAAGGTCATGGAAGTCATGGAGGTCACGGAGGAGGAGAACAACACTCTGAAGACGATGATCATTATGAAGATGATCATGACCATCAAGAAGGAGAGACTCAAGAGGGCGAAACTCAAGAAGGAGAGGCTCAAGAAACAAGAACAGTGCCCCAGTACGCACTTCCTCCTGGAGGGGTTGGCCTTCTCGCTGCAGCATCTTCAGCAGCATCTCCCGTTTCTGTCCAATCCTTTCTCAACTTTTCCAATGCCATCAGCAGTCTAACTCATTCTAACTTGTCTTTACCACTGAATGGCAGTGAGAGCAGTATATTGTATAAAACTGCAACGGGTGACTTGGACACAGCTGCCACTGGATATGGTGGTGGACATGGTCACGGGTATGCAAGATAGTCAATAGAAAAGTGCCATTTAAACAATTTTTTACAAATTAGTCTACGATGTGTGATGGTGTTTTGTATTGTGCATTTTTGCAGATACCATAAAGGAGGCAAACACGCTCAGGGTCACCATGGTTCCCAAGGACACAAGAAGAAGAAGGGTCATCATAGTTACCAGGGATACAAAAAGGGACACCGAGGACATCACAATAGAGATCAGCATAAGAGCCACTATGGATCCAGTGGTGGAGCTTCCAAAGGTGGAAAGGTGGGATAGTGCACACCATTCAATTCATTAAAATATCATACTTTTGTTAAGATCTGATAACATAATTGAATTATCACTTGTTTTTGCATGCTCAATGCAGCAAGGGGGACAGCATTACGGAGGAAAGCAGCACGGTCAGTGATCAAGTCTTGTCATAAGTTACTATCATATTGTCACGGTTTTTTATAATTTATGTGGAGTCGGTCCTTGTTTGGACCAAGCTATACACAGACATGAAAGAAAACGATAAATATAAATGCATGATTTTAAGTTTGAGTGAAGTGAGCTGAGTGAGTAAATATGATTAATAGGCTCAAGAGGTTCGAAACATGCCAAATATGGAAAGAAAGGCTCCCACAAGAAGGGTCATTCCACCAAAGGATATCATAACACCTACCATAAGGTACCCCTCTATCTATACCTACATAATATTCTGAGCTGTCACATTTGCTTTTTTAGTGTGTCTCATTCACTTTTCTATTTTTCAACTTGACTTTTAAATGTATTTTTATTCACCTGTTGTATTTTTGCATTTTTCGTTAATGAAATAAGGACGAGTACAGTAAGCAGAAAAAGTTTTACGACGATTATCATTCCGGAGGTCACCATGCCAAGCACGGACATTATGGAAATCATCACGAAAACCACGGAGGGAAGAAGTACCACGGAAAGCACCACCAAGGTCACTGGAAGGAAAATCATCATGGAAAATACGGAAATCACAAGAAGGTAGGCAGGTCTCGAGAAAGCAAGGTTAGTTTTGCATGTGATATTACAACTTGGAAATATTGTCGTTTTTCTAACAGGGACATTACGACGACAAGCACCAAGGTCACAAGGGAAATCATGGTCAACATGTAAGTATTTTCAGGGAGTTTCGAGAAGATTTCGAGATTGCTTAATATGTAGGGTTTTAACGCTTTAAATGTTCTACGTTGCCATTACAATAAAAACAGGGAAGTCATGGACACTACTCCCATTATGGACAAAAGGGTGGACACCACAACAAGAAACAATATGGTGGCAAGAGTGGAGGCCACGGAGGAGGAGGTCATGGAGGTGGTAAGTGAAAACAACGAATGTGCAAAGATGATACGTAAAAGCTAGTTATTTTTCAGGTTTTTTGAACTTCTCGAGGGAGAAATCAGAAGAGAAAGAGTTACAGGGTTATTGTCTTTTTTGATTCGCTTAATTTCTTTCCGCATTACTGTTTTTTCAAGCACGATATTTCCGTCCTTGAGTGCATTTGAAAACGTTGATTCTTTTTGCTTTTTTGATATGGCTGAGGCTGACAACCTTTTTGTCAATTAAAAATATTTCTAGACACCTAGCCATAAAATGCTTATTTTGCTCATGATCAAAATGAAAGGCTATTTTGCATGAAACATTTACTTTTTTTAAATATTATTTTTTTGCATGTGCCATTTTTACTTATATATTTTTAAAATAATAATACTGCACAGGCGGTTACGGAAAAGGACATGGTGGGTACGGTGGTGGCGGTGGTGGATACGGAGGTGAGTGACATTATCTCTCTGAACATGGTCATCATCAAGAGAAAGAACAATGCCGTGAAAAATAAACTTAGCACAAAAGTGCGACAATGGCAACAAACACTAATGAAATGCTTACAGATTGACAATTTTAAAGAAAAAATAATAATCCAAAAAAAGAGAAAGGATTGAAGCAGGTCTTCTCATCAAGATGTAAATACAATCGCAATCGCCATTTGTATATAGAAAAGCAAAGAGCAAGTTAGCTTAACTAATAGTATTTTTTATCACTTGTTTGTCACTAGTTTTTTTTTAACTTTAAAAACCAGCGACAAGGTGTATTTTTCGTCATTAACACGAGAAAAAAAATATGCAGCTTTATTTAAAGAAATACGATAGTTGGGGGTACACGAGACAATGCTCAGTTCGCTTTATAAAAAAAGAAAACAACTTTTGCGTTGTTGATAATTTGCATGGCTGGCTAAACCAATGTAGCATAAAAATATGCTGTGTTGCTTCTAATATATTGTTTGGTATTTTGTACATAAATTTTTTGTTGTATTGTGTTTTGGTCTTTATGGTTGTATTATAATTTTAGGTCACAAAGGCTATGGAGGGTAACGTGGTTAGTCTATCAAAAGTATGTAGAGGAATTCAATGATAATTGCTTTTATTTAATAAATGTATCAGTATGATGGGTGTATTGGGTGATGGTGAAGACTGGTCACGGGGAAACTTGAGAATAATCAAAGTTTTTTTTCCAGTTTCGCCAGCTGAAAATCAAAGTTTAATTCTTAATTGTTACTATTATTTTCTGAAGGATATGGCGGCGGCGGTGGTGGAGGTGGTGGCGGCTATGGTTATCATTAAGCCTACGCCAATTCTACAACAATTACTTCATCTGTTATTACTACTTGAGCCAATCACTAGGACAACTTGTTCGACAACTTAAAACTGGACTGGATTTTTTATGGAGAGGAGTGCCTGGACTGCACCTGGTAATGATGATAAAAGGACAAACCAATATTACTGCGCACAAAAAGAAACCAACGCAACAGCTACTGCTACTCTTACCGACATTATGCATCACCATGACAACCAGATCATCATTATCAACATGAATATGACGCTTCTTCCACATTGCAATACTAATCATATTAAAAATATTCCATGGGAATCTACTAACTTAATATATTATGTATTTTTTAAAAGAAAGTATTTATACACCGATCTACACTACACGCCCACGCAATCAAGCAATAATAGTATGCACAAGTGCTGCACCATAGCACCAAACAGCCTGCACTGCACACTTAAACACAGTTCACATTTTTGAAAAAGAGTGCCTTTTGTTACTTAAGTATTTTTTGTTACTATTTTAACTTACTTACTGCTTTCTTAATTGTTCATTGTGATTTATCACTACTACCCCACGTTTTTTTATTTCTTTCTCAGACGTTTAATTTTTCTTTATAATAATTTTAACGGTAACAACACGAAAAAAAATTGTCACATGGAATGTTTGAAAAATTGGAAAACCAAGGTGACTATAGTTACCAAGTTGAAAATATAAATAACACCAATATATTTTACACACCACTTTAAATGTTTTTGTATCTTTTACTCCTGTATTTTATTTCATTTTAACTTGTTTATTATACCCACATGGAAATGACAAGTCGACCTCACACATAAAACATGTACACATCAAACTCACGACATTAACCAAAACAGACAGACATTCATCATCTTATACACAGAGAGATAATCATAAGGAAATACAATTTTTGATCTTTAGCAAGTACCATCATCCCCTTAAATATTTTAGATATTTTGAAGCCAAGCCAAAAATAAACGAAAATTTATTGGAGCAGAGTAGGCGAAACAAATTAAGTTAGAGTGACTTTTTTATCCACTCTAGCTGAACAAGCTAAAAATATATGTATGGTATTGGTTAAATCAAATGGTAATATTGATATTGTGATGATAACATTTAGAATGCAGTCATAATGAGCCAACAATAGGAGTTCATTTTTTCAAAAAGGATTTTTTCCCATTTTTGTATTTTGTGAGTAAGATTGATTAAGACAAGGGGACAGACGACATCTGATATGCCTACATATATGTAATATGTAATGTAGACTATTGTCAGGATAACTGTTGTACTCTCATGACTATGACCTTCATTGTAAAATGACACTTTAAATTCACTTTTGCGTCATAGTCAAAATATATATATTTTACTAATTAATCATAACATTAATAATTTTTAAGGTGATATTGATTCATGTTCTAAATCAAGGACTGCTGGACAATGTAAATATAATATGATATAAGCAAAAATAAATTGGTTCTTGAATAAAAACGAAAAATTTAAGAGACTTTGAGTGTCACGCATTTGTAATGTTTTGAATTGTCTTCCGGAAATACGAGACATAAATTGAAAAATTAACTTATCATCACATTTTTTACCTTCCTTTATAAGTTTGCTTACAGTTCTCTTGATAATTTGCTGATGATTGATTCCACATCTTTCCTTGTCTAACGATACTGTTGACCTTTTGCATTGAGTTGGCCATTGTCTGGTTCTGACTGATTGATTGATTTATTCTTATCTTCAACAAAGATCGTTAATAATAATAAAAGTTATGCATAGGCGTATAAGAACAAGTACATACTTCTGATGTATTCCTCCTTCCTTCTTCAACAACATCAAGTTAACAATGAACTTGCAACAATCAAATCAAAAAGCAACAAGACAAGAAGCAAATACGGCAACGGTAGCCATTTAAAACCATGAACTATTTTTAAGTGTAGCTTTTAATGCATTGTGAATCATTGCGAATTAAATGGAAAAGGTGGTCATTATTACCATCCTATCATTCGTTATTATCATCATCGTTCGTTATGATGATATTTATCAGTCCCCTCCATCTTCAATATCGCCTTATTTTAATACATTCACAGAGAGTGAGATAGGCTGCCAATTTGAGCAGCCAAAAGGAAACAATTGAGATTTTGCAACAATCATCGCCATCATCATCATCATCAACAATATATATGAAAACAACTGATAATAGTGGTGGGCAGATGAAGAGAGGGAGAGACAGAGAAGCGAGCAAAGTGCACTCATTAAATCATTTTGTTTCTTTTTTTGCACACAACACCATCACCATCTTATCTTACATCTCTCTAACTTCACCTTACTTTACCTCTGTAAAAGCAACAGTTTTATTTTTCAAATACATTAGTACGCCAGTAATGCTAAAGTCAGAACACGCACTGCAAACTGTAAGTGGCATTTTTTTTTTACAAAGTCACCATAACCAAATCCGTACAATTACCTACGTAAATACTTACTTTACCTGCATACTTTAAAAGTACTCGTATTGAGATGAAGTGAAGCGCATAAAAATTTTCAGTCTCCCTTTTCGAGTTTGCTATCTTGAATGCTAATGACTAGAGAGACTCTTTTTTTTGTTGACTCATCCAAAAATACATACAATGAGATGGCACGGCAACAGTTGTTAAATAATGTTATTGTAGCGGCATTACACGAGATAAAAAACATGGCTATTATATAGCATGAATTCATTTTCATTTCCTCTTGTGCGGTTATTTGTTTGTCCATTTACTCGACATTACTTTTATTGTTTTATTTTTTTCCTTTCGGCTGGTGTACCTTTATTGTTTATTATGTGCCGCTAATTATATGCTTTCGTTTTGTAACACATTATTAAAATTTTAAAACATATTTCGTCCTGTGAGACGAGCGGCATTTTTGAATGATATTTCAAAGCGAGTTACGTACTTTTTACTCCTTACAATTAGTCGTTTCCTCCAATTCACACCTTTTCCTCTTTTACTTCTTACGCGTTCTTCAGTTTAATAATAGTAAAGGAAGCAACATGCTAATTATAAAGTTGATATGAAGGTTTCTCGGACAATGGAAACAGTTGACACAAAAGCATACCAAGATTTTTTTTAAATTGGATTGTAACAGAAATTGGAGTGGGAGGAAGTTTTTAGCTGGGGACGAAGATGATGATTGATTTTGAAGGGATTTTTCTTTGTTTCCGAAGTATTGATATTCCGCAATTTGGATAATTTTTGAAAACATGATGCAAACTAAATCTTAATAGTTCTGTTATTCTAAACAATGATTTTGACTTTTAATGGTTTTTTTCTCTTTTAATGTAGGTCTGCACTAAACTTTCTAAAAAAACATTCCAAAGCATTGTTTTACTAGATTGGATACAATATTACCTTGAAATCTCAAATGGAGACAAGACGCAGACGCCATTTTTTAATTTGTTGAAATTGGCAAAGTAAATATAGAGTGGACAAAATCATAAACTTTGAAAATATCTGAAAACGTTATTTATGTGGGAGTGGCTCACGTCTATTCGCAGCTATTAAAGAGAAAATTAGCTGATATAATGTGAAGGGAAAATATTAAGCGCCTCAAATCCTTTTCTTCGATTTTTTATGCGGATAAAAATTAGTAAGAAAATTATGAATACTCACGTATTTCTCTCTTTAAACTTTTTTTTTACGTTTTCTTGTGACTTGCGAGGTTAAACCAATACAACTGCAACATGTATTATTATAACAATAGAAGTAATGGAAGAAACCCTACTGCTGATATTATTAGTATTCCAAATTATAATATTGTAACAAAGCTACATTAAAAACTGTACATTTTAAGCGAATTCGTGCTTTTTCATTAATGAGTTGATGTAGTAAAAGAGAGAAACAAGTGAAGGTGGGGGTGATATGATGACAACGTTGAAAGATGATTCATGCGAGAGAGTGGTGGTGCACTCTGTTTGGGCAGTCGGATCGGGGGATCGATGTTGATTACCATTTTTGATCAAATAGTGTGTACTAACAAAATGTGAAATGATATAATAGAAAATAAATAAACACAGATAAAAATACATTTTTATTAAAGAGGAGTTGCTACTATGCATTGACTAATGGTCTTTTGATTCTTATTCTACTTGTTTGGTTGATGATGATGATGTATAATGTCGATGTGGGCAATAATAATAGGAAGAAATGGCATAAAGATGGAAACCAAATCAAGATGATGATGTATGCGTGTAAAGAGTATTTTAAAAAATATGGTGTACAGTTTTGCTGTTAGGCTCTCTTCTCTGAGTACATCTCTCACGTCCCAAACCAAGTTAAGGTAAAGTAGGCAGAGATTATTATTATTTATTATTAGAAGAATGATGACGTTGGTGATGCATAGTGGTATTGGTTCGTTGTTTTCTGTGTGTGTATGTATATATATATCACTATAAATGCGAAGCAAGTAAAGTGTGCATGTCCGAAAAGAGGCAGTAGACATTGACTGATGCTCATATTAAGAAGACATGTCCATAAATATAAAAATAATGTATAATGTCCACGTTTTTAATGGGAATGCGTTGGCTGGTTGGATTCGAGGATCCGCTCGCTCTCTCGCTGCCGAGTTTGCTGCTGCTAACGCCGCTCTACTCTTCAAGATACCGATGGTCGTGGATGGTATGGTATGGTGGTAGTGGTGGTGATGATGATGATGAGGATCGCCAAGAAAGTTAAAAAAGTAGCTCATCTCTTCTCTATACAAGTCGGTTTATGGAAATGGAAAGAAATGATGTTTTGGGGGGATTTTGCATTGTGTCATAAATATGTAATGAATACGGCTTGCTTGATGCGGACTGCATTATCAATTATACAATTATTATTACTTTGACCACCAAATGGTATGTGCATATCTATAACCATAGCAACCAACACATAAGATGACCACACGACCGCCATCACCACTACTACGACATAAATAAATTATTGTGTTGTTGTTGTGATCATGATCATTACTCTTTTTTTGCAGCAGAGCATATTTTAATGCTGGTTTTCATCTGTATTTGATAATTTTAGCTGGGATGATCATTCTTGGCAAATGTATTTTTAAGCTGGCACTTAAAAAGGATATGGGGATATTCAGGCACTTGACTATGTAAAGCTTCATGACATGCCCTTTCCACACAATAAACAATGTGGAGTTTGAAAAAGAGCAAATTCTGCGAAACAGGCAAATCGCATGTCGACTCGAAAAAGAGTTTGCCATTCCTTGCAAGATTTATTTGCATTTATCCTGCGTGTTTCTCTTGGAATAAAAAACTTATGATAATAGTAACTTGGCCATTTACCACGATGACGACGACGATGATGATGATGATCAGAGTCATCCTACCACCGTACCAGCGGGACTCCACCATATTATTGCTTACTGTTACTATAAGGATACTGTTGTACTGTTAGTAAAGGAGAGACAGACAGAAAACATTATCGTTTATTTATATTTTATTCATAATTATTATTACTTCTCCCCTGCCGGATATTATTAATAGTGCACATATTAGGTAGTATGGTAAAGATTAAAAATAAATAAAAATAAAATAAATGAACATAACAGAAAAAGAAATTCAAGGCTTCATAATAATATTCATACTTTGCCATAATATTCATAATGTCTGTTTGTAATCCTCGTGAAATCTGTGGAGAATTTGTCATTATCACACATAGTCATAGAGACACAAGACGCCTGCGTTTTTGGTAAGATATACACTATTAAGTTTTTGTTCAGATATGGGTCGTGGGCAAACACAACACGCCAAACACCGCATCACCGTTCAGTTGAAATAGATACTCCAAAATGGACAAAATCATTGACTTACTATGAAAATAATAATATTAGCTATACACACTAACTTTTTTAATGGTATTTGTGTGAGCGTATTTTTGGCACGGTCACATTTGCTTTTTTTGTACAATTTGCACACTCAAATTATTTTATTGGATAGGAAATGACAATTATTATTATTTTTTGTGATCATTATTGTTAGTATTATTATTATATGGAGTTGGAGAAACAGCGGCGTTAAATGATGATGTGCCTACAAAACCAAAAAAAAAACATCAGACCACCAACTTTTGTCTACCTACCTTCCTTTGCAAAAATTGTAATATTTTTAGTCCATATTAATACAATTATTTTCTATTTCTTCTCTTTGACTCGATTAGTTTTATTCACTTCCATTGACGCAATTGAGAAGGTGTACATGAACTTAGAATGATCATCATCATCATCAAACTTTGATCATCATTATCATAGAGCACCAAAAATACGGAGCACCACGCATGCAAACCATTTCTTACAAAGTCATCCATGTTGGTAAACAACCTACTCTTTTTTTAGATTAAAAAATTCAGTGAATTCTCTGACTTTCTCAAAAACATCAACCTTTGTAGATCATGTATGAAGGCAATGTCATCTAATGGTCTGTAACTGTGTAGAGTTTTCATTACTGAATAAGACATGACTCAATCATGACATGATTTGATTACTATTAATTTTTCTAAATAGGGTCGTTGTCACTCTGTCCTGGCTAAAAAGAGAGAGAAGTTTAATTTATTTGCTGCGTAGTTGGTTCTTGTTTTGTCATAAAAAATGTCCATCGCAGGTACTTTAATGCTTTGCTGAGCATGTACTAACTTTAGATTATTTGTATCGGAAAGAAACTGAAAGACTCAATTACTAGACCGAAATTGAAGCAGTGCAGTGCTCAATGTATTTGTCTGTACTTAATTGAGAATTTCAAATTTAGATTAATATTTTTGTAAATAATCAAGAGAGAAAACTTCCATGGCATACAACTTTGTTTTGTACATATTGCAACACTTTTGACTTTGAATTTAAAAAGGGAATTTATCAGATTTATAGTATGTTTGATTGGTTAGAGGATAATCCAACAATACAAGTACAAAGATGAGGCCAGTATGAAGTTTAGATTGGAGAACGCAAAAAATACAAAGACAAAGTTTTCATAATTATCATAAACATTAAGTTTTTTATGGTGTAAATAGCATGCCAGCGGTTAATTGGTAAATCATAATAAACATAAAATTCCCTTGCTGAAAAGTTTAATTCAGTTTTCTTCAGTGTGGCTACATGAGCAAAGTGTAAGTTGCTGTCTTTTAAAATAAGATGAGAGGTGTATCTTTAATTTAAAATATGTTCAGACACGCACAATTTTATTCACAATCTGACTAAATAAATATAAACATGGACTCCCTGTTTTCATGTATATTAACAATATCCATCTTAGCCGACGACGTCGTCCTTTAAAATCTTTTCGTTTTCATTTTGTAAGAAAAAAAAGCATCACGATGATGATGATCACTGTACCACTACTACTATAGTTTGTTGTCTATAAATTTTCTGCTAAAACAAGATAAGACATTTTGCTCTGTATACATATATCTGCTCTTCTTTTATACTCATTTATGCAGAAGCAGCGTCTTGTTTTGTACGATTTTTGTTTCTTATGAATATACAATAATGGCATGGATGATAGCATGACACTTTAATGTAGCAACTTGTAAGTACATGGAGGACGGGGGTGGTGGGAGTTTACCATCAACATCATCACCAACCAACACCAAACAGTCAACATTGTTTCCCTATTCAATCTTCTTTAATATTCTCCTTTCCACCATCACCATCATTCAAAACCACTATACCATCATCAAGAATACTTATTGCATGTGTAACACTTGCTGCTGGATTGGATTCATATTTTTGGAAATGGCAATAAACCATTAAAAGAATGAGCCATCCATGTTAGCTCTCTTGTCTTTTTTACATTTTTTTTTCGTCTTCCTCATCTTCTTATAATATTATGTCGTGTTTTTCAAATGTACCTGTAACAACAAACATACCAATCCCATACACTAAACTGTAGGAGCAACATCATTTTGACTGCCTATTATTCATTAACTTTGGTTCAAAATAATTGGTTTACTCAACACTGTAATATTCACCCTGTTCATTATTCTTTTCATACTTTCAGCCATTCAACAGTTCGAAGTGGACAACGTGCTAAAGCGAGCTCCCTGAAAAAAACTTAATACTTTTCAAGGTTGAACGTGGGAAAAAGTGTTACTTGAGATTTTGATATAGTGTTGCAAATCAACAAGATGATCAAAAGACTGAGTGACATTTCATTTGAATATAAAACAAGAAAATTGGTAGACAACAAATTAAAATAAACTATTGATAAAACAAGCAAAATATTTTGGTTTGTGTGCCTGCGTCTGCAGTTTTCAGCGCAAGCAGTCGTCATACTACTAATTTTTTTTGCAGTATATTGGTCAACAGGTGTGAACTCTTTTGTTTGCACAACAAAGTTGGCTTTATTAAGAGTTTGTTGAATTTTATGATGTTTTCTTCACACCTGCCACAGTATGCTCGTTATGAACAGGACTAGATGAGTTTTTCATTTTCTTCACTCCATAATACAAGCTTGTCATTCATACTTTGACTAATTGCAGAGGGGTAAGAGACACAGAAGTGAAGTTGTAACGTGTGTATGTGACCCTTTGCTATTATTTTACATTCGTTTGTGACGCTTAGTAAATTGTTTAAAATTGTGGTCGTTTTGGTTGTGGTAGTCGCCCGTCATAATGTATGCATTATTCAATTATCACAGCAATCACCGTACAAAAGCTTGTTTAAAAAAGTTTTAAAATAACTGTTTTCTTGACACAGACAATCAACAAGTTTGTGTCATTTTAATTTGGTGCGTGTGGTCTCTGTAACTTTAGATTACAAACAAGCTAAAAAAAAATCAAGTGACTGTGTGTCCCAAGCTTGAAATTTTGTTTAACAATATATTATTTACTTTCCAAAAAGAGAACGCGCAGCAAATATATGTAAAAGGCAAGGTAAGCAAACGATTTTAAAACTATTAAAATGCTTAAATGAAATTTTAAACAAGTGACGTGAGAAAAGAGGGGCATGAGCTTCCTGAGAAAGAATTTGAGAGCATCGTCAAACATTTTTTTGTCGCCAGTACCGCGATGCTACTGGGGTGATATGTGGGCAAGGCAATCCTTTTTTGAATTTGTTGTTGAGAGTTCACTATTTTTGAATAGGATTATAATTACTTGTGCTAATTGCCAATTCTATTGTCATTTTGATAATTTAGTCATAAATCAAGTTGCTCAAGCAAAAATGTACCGTACTTCGTGTAATTTAGTTGTAAATCCTGATCTACTTGAATACGCTAACACCAAAAATTCTTTGATTTTTTTGTGAAATAAGTAGTCATACATTTATACATTGCATTGTTTTTCTGTCTTCCTTACTTTTACTTTTATGTAATAATGGACAATAAAAATAAGTTCATTTTTCTTATTCAAAAAGAATGAAAAACGAAAAAAAATATGAGGAAACTGACAAAAGTATTTGTAATTCATTCAATAAACATGCACTTTTATAAGAGATATTACGTTAACTATAGAAAGGTTCCAAAAAATTTAAGCATGAAATTGTGAAAAATCAAAAAGGAAAAATTGAGATAACATTTTTGCATGCATAATGTTATCGTACACATATTATTTATAGTGTGTATTACCCCTCCAGCTAGCATACTATTGAATCATCGTATCGTGATCATCATCGCATCACTTCTCTGTATTTTACGTACTCATAGAACACCACGTTTTTTTCATACTCTTTGCATTTTTGTCTTTCTTCTTCTCCGTCAAGGATTTGCCACACTGTCCAAAATTGGGATTTGGCTTGAATTTGTATTCTATCTGCTTCTTCCTCTTTTTCTCTCTCAGTAATAAGACAAACCAAGTCAGTCAATCAGCTAGAGATTCACATCTGCTTCCAAAATCGAAAAAAACTGCTAAAGAAAAAAAATTTGGTATAAATGATCTCCTCTGATCGTCCTGATCATCATCCACATCCCCACACACCAGCGTTGCCATCATTCCATATCCATGCATTTACCCATTTTCCATAATATTCATCCGCAAACACCGTTCCTTCTCCTTTTGCTTGCATAGCTGCTGCACAACAAATCACTCGAGTTGATTTAACTGTGTTCTCCGTTTAGTTCCGGAATGCATAAATACTTCAAGAAAATATGCCTTCTTCATCTTATTACCCATCATCATCATCCAAGTCTTCGTCGTCGTCGTCATGATCAAATCAAACTGAGAGAGACTAGACTCCACTCTTCTGTATGAGTTGACTAAAAGAGTCAACCTAAAATCAACTGAATATAATGTGAATACAAAATAGGCAGGCACAACCATATATGTACCTGTGATCATTATCAGTCATCATCTCATTCTCATCATCGTGGCATTATTAATATAACATTATTATCACTACTGATCACTTTTCCTATTGCTATATTACATTATTATTATCATTATATCATGGTCGATTCTTCTAAAAAAGAATCTTTACTTCAGAGAGCAATCCCTTCCAGTTTTTTAAGCATACATTCCGTATCTTCTCTATTTTCATCTATCATTTAAGCAACGCTGAATTTATAAATTGTGATTTGCCAACCAAGAAAAAAACACAATCTTTTTTTCTATACAAAAAAAAACCTTTTGCATTCAATTTACAATCTCCCATAATTTGGCTTGATTTGAAAACAAGTTAAATTTATTGCGTGCATGTCAAAAGAAACCCACCACCAAAAAATCTAGAAGAGTACAATGCACACTCACGCAGGCTATTTGTACGAATGTGTTTTTAATTGCGATAATAATAAAAAGTAGCTGTTTCATTTCTTAAAGCATTTTTTTTGTGATTGTGTGAGCGGAGAGTGCGATTCCATTTTTGAAATATAAGACAGCCCCACTGCACCATCATCACCACCCGACTAGGTCCATACATGCCATTCAAGTCGTAAATCAAATAGGCCTACGTACAAAAAGTCACATGGATAAATAGGGAGAGAGCAAAAATAGAAAAAATAATCAAATCCAATTGATTCTCACGACCTATGTGTACATATAATTTGTTCATTCTTTATTGATATGGTGGTCATAAAGAAAAATATCATTATCTCAGCAGTGGGAGCTACAGGTGCTATCATTACATGTAATCTCATCCATACGATACGATGATGTATCCAGCAAAAGAGTTTTGCACAGGTAGAGAAGATTAAAAAATGTCAAATTACCTAACATTACTTTCAACTTTTTTTAAATCAATTTATTTTTTTGTGCTTCTTTGAAAATCATACTTATTTTCTTTTTACTGATATTTTTTACTTCTTGCTGAGCCAGGTCAATTTTTTCGTTGAACAATCATTCTTCCAATCTTAATGAATTTTTAATGGAAAGTTGTCATTTGATAGTCTTGCACTCTTCACTCTGTCAAAAAGTAATCATGCATGCACAATCACAAATGCAACTTGCATTTTGATTTACCATGCAAGACAGGTTCGCTTCAACTCTGATTTGATCACTTATCTTTCCTGGCTTGACTTTGCCTCTTTCTCCACTTAAAAGACTGACCAACACAAGCTTCCTAAGTGCATATGCACATCTTCCAGTAACAACATTTACTAGAATTTACCAGATACAGCAGACAATAAGACAAATAAATTATTCAAAATGTTCGTCCATGATTGATTGTAAATACTATTATGTACTATTGATTTCCAGTTTCAGTCTGCATTGTGACAACGTTTAAAACGCGTGTAAGAATTGATTTTTAGTACAATTAAATTGAATATTTAAAATCACAACGGAAAAAATTAATAATTATACTAAAATATTTATATTGCAACAAATGGGAAATGGGGACGGGGGAATAGAAGATTTTTTAAAGAGCGGTCCTTACTTACTGTCTTTACTATTTCACTAACGTTGTCATCATTATCATCTTAGAATTCTGGTGTGCCTTGCCTTCTTCCTTTACTCCTTTTTTGATATTTTTATGATGATGATGAATTTTTGTCATTGGGAATTTTAAGAGGAAGAAGAGTCGTCATTGACAATGACAACGACGACATTTATCTACCCACGTATTTTTCGTCCGAATATTCTCCTCATCTCTGTTGTCCACAAAAGAGCTCTTCACTCTCTCAAAAGACAATGAAAGGAAGAAAAACATGCTTTAGAACAAGTGCATTTAAGTGAAGAGAGCAGTTGATATTTTTTTTCTTGGTTGCCTTGTATGCAATCTCTTCTCCGTTCCCAAAGATGATGATGACGACGATGATGTTACGACCGGAAAGTTAATCAGTCTCTCTTCCTCCTTTTTCTTTTTGTGGTCTCCCTATTAATAAAACATTTCTAAATATTTAAATAAGCAGTTTATGAAGACATTCATTATTATTACAGTTTTATATTGTGGAACAACAATGCACTCATTTAATATGGGCACAACCTTGAAATTTCCTAACAAGTGTCCCCTCACCGTTGTCGTCAACGTATAACATACATGCATTGTAAAGTTATTATTGTCATCGTTTTGTCCGCATCCATAAATAAATAAACGAAATTCATGAACACGAAGCAAATATCGTCGTAAGTTGCTCGAGAGAGACATGACATGCAAGAAGTTGTGTGAGCTGATTAATAATGTGACCATTTTGTAATGCTAATCACCTCAGTATACACTACATTATTATCTCTCATGATCATAATGTGTATCCCTTACACTAGAATCGTGATCGTATAGGAAGATGGACACAGTGATTTTAATATACTTTTTAAGCAGAGCAAAAGATTAAAACACCATGTACACTTTTAAAATGTTACCATTATCTCTTTACTATATGATTTCTGCTAAATCAAGTGTTATAGGTTAATTTTTTATTATCGAATAACCGAAATCATCCGTTTAATTTGGTTGGAATCGAAAATGATCGGTTGATTATATATTTCGTGCTTGTGCATAAGCATAACTGTGTATAAATTTGTCTACATTTTGAAATTTTCTCAGTGTACAGTGTGAGTGTACACCTATGCAAGGACATCATATAATAATAATATTGTGCACGGCCCCATCACCCTATTGGCGATGATAGTTAGATTGGAAACGTTACAATGTTAATATGAGTTCATTCTTTAATCAGAGCAGCATATTTTTTTCTCTTAAAAATGCTGCTCCATCTCGACAAAAAGTGTATCTTGTCTTGACAGCAGCATAAAACGGCAGAAATGTGAATAGCCAAAAGAAAGAAAGTATCTTCTCTCAGTTCATAAATGGTTAGCAAAAATGGTTTTTAAAACAGACAGCAATATTATGATGAGGCTGATGACGAAGATTTTAGGGAGATGGTGATGATGATGATCAGATGAGTTGGGTTTGGTTTCTAAATCTTTGGAAAAGCCAAATGGCTTGATTGAAAGTGATCATCATCTCCATCTCCATCATAAACCAGTGATGGTACTGATGATGACGATGATGATGATAGTACGTGTAGCCTGAGCCGCTCATATTAACATACAAACATGCATACATTGTTTCTGGTCGTTTTGTCCACCTCCACCCTCTTCATCTCGTTCAGCTGGTGCTTATATAACAGCCAGGTCGTTCGTCGTCCTCATCATCATGATCACTGTTGTCCTATCTTCAGTTTCTTCTCACGTAACTTTAAACACAAGAGTATTATGCATTATAAGAGATGAGTAATGTACATACATTTTATAAAAAAATATAGTTGGTAGTGGACAGACGGACTTGACATATTTGGTCAATAGGCCATCTGACAACTTAAGTTCAAATATTTCTGGGAAGGGTACCCCCAAAAATCTCCTTTCTTCAAGGGGACATCCCATCATGCTGGAATACCCATTTCATGAGAAAAAATACAGAAAATTTTTAATTTGGAGGGAAATATGGAGGAAACTTGAATCGCATATATTTAAATGTAGTTTTCTTCAGAGAGTATAGCGCAGGGCAAACAGCTCTATATTAGCTAGTCATTGCAAATAATGATGATGATGTGTGTTGTGTTATATCAGCATTTAAAAAATGTACGTAGAAAAGAAGCCCCCACGAAACACATGTGCTGTTGTGTGAGTGGAGGGACAGCGTAGTAGAAGGCATGGCGATGATGATCATCGTCATGATGTTTTAGGCGACTTTCGTTTAAGAGAGAAAAAAGGAGACGAGGTCGTTCCTTCGTGCCTTTTTTCGATCTCAACAGCAGCAGAAGAGAAGGAGTTGCAGTTGGTACATTTTCTACATTGTTGCGCTGCGCCACTGTGTGTTTTGTTGAATCACTGGTAAAATAGTTAGGTACAAGAAATTTATGTACACAGAGAGAAAAAAATAGCATTTTTTTGTCAGGGAGAGATGGCCAAGTGTATCATGTTAAAAAATGCTAAATGCATTACCACCAACCAACTTCATCACCAAAAAGCCTTGCGAACACCTCACCATCACTACAAGTATAATCAAATCACTGCCAAAATAAAGCAGTTAAAAGAGAAAAAATGCGAGTAGCTTGAAAAAATGAGAATATGTATGCAAATTAATAATTCCTCATTTTCCTCAATTAAGTTAAACTTGGTCAAACTACTTATCTATAAATCAAGAAGTATCTTTCCTATTTTTGTCCTACACAATTTTATTGCGTTTTAGCAAATCCGCCCACGCAATATCAAATATTGGCAGGACAGACAGACAAACTTGCCAACTCATTTCTCTTTACTTTGAACTTTTTATTAAATGGTGACGAGTGACGAAAGAGTAGTGGAGTAAAACAAGAACAAGTGCAAAACTTTAGGTAGGAATTAAATAAGTAAATAAATACACTCGACTCTCGAACGAATGAATGTGCGCTTCTTCATATTATCATATTTTTAGAGTACTTTCTTGGAGCTATACCTGTGTGCTATTTTGTATCTACTATTTCACGCGACATTTTGGTTAAAAATTTCTTTCGCTTGTAAAATAGTTCACAGGAGTTAAGAAAAGGATGGAAGGAGGTTTTTAAAGTCAATAATAACAATGATATTGCGAGATGGTGTTGAATATAATATGCTACAATGCACATTTTATTTCATTGTATTTCAATTGTTCGCCCGATGATAATCACACACGATGATGATAAGAATGAGGACGGTGAGGACCTTTTTACTCATGTTCATTTTTTTCTCCATGTTGTTTTGCTGTTTAGTTGTGAGTACGCACAGATTCTCAATTATGCGTAAATTACAGGTATGAAAAAGTAAGAATGTGTGTCTGTGTAAGCGAGTCTCGTTCACGAGGCGAGAGTAAATAGTTTCATTGAGTGATTGTGTGTGTGTGTGTGACTCACTGATTCAGTATTCAACAGCCTCTCTCTCTGAGAAGAGTGAACGCTGGCGATGTGATGATCATGATCATAGTTGATAGTGGTGATGGTGCATAGCCAAAGAGAACATCATATCAGTCAGGTCTTACAACAAGACACACGCACACAGAGAAATAGAAGCAGACAGACAGAGAGTGAGATGAAGAGAAGATGTTTAAAGAAGTGATCAGAGAGTAAAAGGGTTTTGTGAAGAAAGAGTAGAGTAACAAGTGTGTCCACCGTTTTTGTGGAGTCGTCATGTAAACATCTTATAGTGTTGGTTTGGTGCTCGGCGGACTTCTTCTCTGTCATACTTCCTCTGACAGAAGATAAACCTTGAGAATAATATTTTTATTTCTCTTTTGTGCTATTGTTCTTTCTTTTTTCCAGTAGTCAAGAGTCACTACGCGGTTAGCGATGTAAGCAAACACACACACACACCTGTGTGCATTTTTTTACAGTTGTATAAAAAAAGATTTAAAATATTCATAAGATAATCTTGCATTCTCTGGACATCCCATCAAGTGGGGATCCCATTCCATCCAGTAAAAAAAACATTTATTGTGAACTGTTGTACAGAAACTTTTATTTCGAATGATAACAATCAAAAAAATCCCCTGGACAAGTAAATGAGTACTTTTGAATGTATTCAGGTTCAGGTGGTATGGTGGTCGTATGTAGATTTACACGCATGAGTGAACAAAGTAATCCGGTGACTTTTTTGTGTACTGCATATCTTTTGCTTCTGTCCTGATCCCTTAACACGTGTCATACACTGCCTACTTAAAGAAATAAAGAATGAAACAATCAATAATTGTTGCTGCTTACACATATATAGTTGGTAGTTAGTAAGTACTGTAGTCGCTCATTGAGCCGACCTTCACCTTATTTCCCATCTTTGGAAGGAATTTACACCAACAAAACAAACACAGTAGAAAAACAAACTTGTTGCATAATCATCCTCCGTCACTAACATTACCACCATCATCACCACCACACCACATTGCTCATATTTTTAAAATATTCTTTTTCTTTTGCGTAGGTACTTGAATAGATAGTAACAAAGTACTTTTTATAAAAGGCATGATTTAATTTATTTCATTAAAGAAAGTTTTGTTCTGCTCATCAACAAGTTTATTAATCAAGTTGTTTTCTCAATCCAATCTCAACTGATTGTTTCTTATTGTTTCTGTCTGTTTTACAGGAATTTTATGTGCTCACGCTCTGGATTTGCGCAGGGATGAGCTACGTAAAAAATGCTGATGATGATTTTGATGATCATAGTGATGGAATAGTTAATAATCTTCCTACGCACCTTTTTGATCTTCACGATCGCGTAGCACAGTACTGAAAAAAGTGCTTCTGGCAACACACAACTCAATCAACGCTGCAAACAACGTATAAAAGTTTTTACTTGACTCGAATCATTAATAAACCAAAATCACTTTTCGTTTCATTTCATTCATTGAAGAAAAAAAAACATTTATGCGAGTGAGTGCGCTGCATATAGAACGAAGATTTTTCAAAGAGTGGCCTGTAACAACAATAGCAGACTTACAGTGTACTAGTGACCGTGGTTATGCCAATAGTGATTTCTTTTGTGTTACAACAAGCAAAAGATGTTGCTGACGAGTTGCAGTAATATATAAATCATTATTAAATGTGATCAGTTTTAAAATTAAGTTATTTGGTGGTCGTACTTTTTTTTCTTCTGTGGATGTATATGTATAGTATGCACTATTTTGGCAAAGATGACGATGGAAATGTGACATGACATGATGGCAATCAAAATGATGAGGACAACGGCGACAATGACAAGGAGCGCACTGATTTGGTCATCATCACAAGAACAGATTATCTACGAACAACAGCAGCAGAAAAACAGCGATTGTGTCCTTCCTCGTCATCGTCGTCGTGACGATACGACGTTGGAGCACCAGCCGTATTTAAATATCTGCCCTTAATAGTTCTAACAATAATCAACTGAGAACATTAAAAACGAATGAATGATTCTTTGTGCTATAGTGTGTGCGATTATAATTGTGAATATGTGACAAGTCAATTTGTACTTCCGTTTCACCTTCGATCCTTAGTGTTGTGTTTAATCATTTATGTACCATCTACATACTATCCAATGATAAATGTCTAGACAAGTTTAATGTGTAGAAATCAACTCGACATTTTGCAATAAGCAAAAATCATAATCTCAAAGAATAGATCTGATTTTGTTCTTAAATTAATACGCAAATACCAAGATAAAAATAGTTCTCCAGATAAATCCCGACCATTGTTGTTATCATCAAAGGTACCAATATGGACTCCACAGCCAGAGTTGGACTTGACTATATAGTCGAGAATAGCGACTACACGGAGAAGCTTGCATCAGGTAAAATTATATAAAATGAATTGCATTCTTAAGATTTAAAAAATCTCATAATATTTTGTTCCTCATAATTTATGGCTTTTAATGATCATAATTGTATGTTTTTCTATGATTCTGCATTATGGTGACTCTATATATATATTTATACATACAAGTGTATGTATAGTAATGCACACACATATATATTTTGCTTTATTAACTGTCTCTATGGGTTTGCAAATATGGCTTGCGCGACCGAGAAATTTTATATTTTTGGTGTGACAAGGCCAACCGTACAAGATACACACTCACACACAAAGCGTCAGAGAACGAAAAACATTTATTATTCATAATACCAATTTTATCGCTGTAAAATAGTCAAATTCCATATTTTAAAATAGAAATTTGAGGGTCCATTTGAAAATAAAAATGGGATGTATGGTAATAACAATAATTGTGATAATCATCATAAAAAATGGTTTAGTTTATTGAAAGCACGCGAGACGCGATATGAAAGTCGACAGGACAGTTGTTTTTTTATGTGGCATGCATGCGCATTTCTCTTCTCAAGTCATCATTCATCATCCTTTTCTGTAAATTTGTGACGCTTATTTTATTTGAGGCCGTTTCGTTGTAATTTCATTCATTATTCATGTTTTATACACACGCTAACTCATTAAGTGGTAAGTCAAAATCATCGTTTTGGTGAACTGTTTGGTGTTGGTGATGGTAATAATAATTGTTGGCTGACCAAATGACGACTAAGATAACAAAAAAAATGACGATAAAAAAGGGATTAGCAGAGCGAGAGCTAGAGGTTAGGCTGGTTCTTAATAAACATAAAACACTTGTTCATCCATCCGTTCCATTTTTATCAGATTTGAGTGATGGCGATGATAAAAATGGATTGGAATTGAAAAATAATAAGGAAATTATTTCGTCACTACTTCTCGTTTACCTTCACCCAGACCATTTACTTTAGAGAGTCAGAATGACGAAAATGATAATCGTCTGTGGTAACAATGTGAATGCAATCGGACATGCAGAGACATAAAAACACCCTAATTGCTATGGCAACGACCATAACCACCTGTACAATTTAAAAATTAATTTTCCACTTTTAAGCATTAATAATCTTTTGTAATGGGTCGTAGTCCAAATTTAGAAACTGATAATCTGCTGGAGTCTGCTGGAGACTTGAAAAAATGCACTTTTTTCAATTTACACACTTTTGACCATCATTAAAAGTGTAATTAGCATAAAACCTGAAATTACATTTTTCAAACCCAAAGCCATTAATAAGCAGACACGACGATATTTATGAATTGTGTATATTATTAAATGCGCAGTTTTATGAATATCCTTCGGTTTAAAAAAAATATCAAGAAAGCTCAACAGAGTTGGCATTGCCATCAAAGTGTATCTTGTCATTTTCTCTGGTCTGGGATAACTTTTTTTCAGCTTGGTTACATTTTTTTGGTCTCCCCAGGTGAAATATCTATGAATACTTTTCTAAAACGCCCCGTGCACATGTTTTACTAGTTACTAAAGCAAAAAAATGAGAAATGGATAAAGAGCAAAAAAAACATTGCACACAGAACCAAATAGTTTTTATGCTAATTGGCCAAAAGTTGAAGAAGAGTAATAGTTGATAATAAGAATATAAAATGTACTGTAAAGGTTATTATATTGGAACAACGACGACAGAGTTTTAATCTTATCTACATAGAATATATTATGTATTTATTTATGATGCGCTTTCATAACAATAAAAAGGATAAAGGGGCCATTCATTTCACTTTTACAATACTGAAGAATACAGAATACAAGAGAATTATACACTTTTCAGAGTTTACTGTAGACATAATGGTTGGATAACCCCACAGTCCGGTTCATATATTATTTTATTGCAAAAAAAAAAGAATTTCGAGTTGTTTTTAGGGATTAAGAAGAGATTTTTTGTGTCATTTATTAAATTTTAATGGTATTATAGTTGTATGGTTTGTGCAGACGAAAGAGTAGAAGAATCAAATCAGTACACTATCATTGTCAGTAAACAGCTCTCTCGTGATTATCTCATTTTCCCCACCTCCTCTCTCTCTTTCCACTCATCTATTCTCTTTGAATGTTTGAGAGAGAGAGAGAGAGAGAGAGTTGAGCTTTTTTTGATAGGGGATGTAAATCCAAGCTGTAAATCAGTCGAAACAAATTGAGCTACAATAAGATAGGTAAGATCAAAATGAGGTATTCGCTCCAAAAGCCTGTATTCCACTTTTTTTTGTTTTTATTTAATTTCATTCGAACTTGACCATTGGAATGGCACTTGGTAGAGAGATGGTATGCATTTGACATTTTTCTGCGTTTTTTTATCATGGTTTGCTTTTTGTAGTAAAAATAAATTCTTCACGTGCTTTGTAATTAGATACACAAGCTATTACGTGATAAACTAAACTAGTACTTAGCTGGTGGGGAAAAAAGGGGGTCGTTCATGGTTACAAGAAGTGTGAAAAGCGTTTATGTTGTAAAATTTAGGTATGGAAACTGCCAAGATTCCAAAAAATATGCAATTACTTGATGAACAGACTCATTTTAAAATAGTCTGAATAATAAGATGAAAAACAGGACAAGAAGAACAAATAGATAGCCTTCTTCATCTTTTTGTTCTTGTTCATAATATCTCTATGGGTTTTGTGGCAAGTTGTCATATTATTTCTATGTATGGAAATTAAGTACTGTTATAAATTTTTCCACTCTTGAGACATTTGATATTTTTACAGTGATGACGACAATCATTCTTAATATGGATTTTCCATTTTTATTCCATAAGCCATAATGAACCAAACCAAGAAAATGAACCAAAAAATTCAACTATAAAAATCAGGGCTAATTGTCAGTTTTTCCTCTTCTTCACCTTCACAAATAGTGTCCACCATGTTGACACTTTGCAATAAACTAGAAATTGCATCAACTTAAAATTGTCAATTTTATCTAACTTATTGCCTACATTGGCAACATCATCAACATGTGCATAATTATCTTATGACTTTTTTTCCCCTACAAATGAAAAGAGAAAAAAATGTCATTCATTTTTAAACAGACCAGGTGAAATAATCAGCACACAAATGCAATGCATAAATACACACACTTTAATAGTTATCTTCTCAAATGTCAAGTTTTCTTAAAGTTTGACAAAAAAATATGCGAATATTTTTAGCGTAAAAATATTAATGTCACTTTTGATAATGATATTTTTTGCTCGTCTCTCTGTGTATGCTGATCGCGTAAATTAATGTGTAGTTATTTTTTTCTGATTGCACCTTATCCATACAAAGATGATTTTTGTAAGGTTGAATGTTGAATTATTTGTTTGTTTTTTGATTTTTATATTCCATTCGGAAAAAAAATCTACTTATCTATACATTTTTGCACCAGCTGTCGCGCTTGAGTAGGCGACCATCTTGGTCAGTCAAAAGATGGTCTTGTTTGACTATTCATCCGCGTTCATCTGAAATAATCATCATCATCATCAATAGACTTACCACCTTTCCAAAAAAATAATTTTGCACAAATATATATTCTTCATCTTCGCACTAAACTTGTGATTTTTAATGTATCATAAAGGAATGCAGTCATCATTAATTTTTATGCGAAGTACATAATTCATATTTTTCTTGCTACAAAATAATGTACTTATTATGGGATATCAATTAAAAGTATTCTTCGAAGAATTTTTTTAAAAAAGAGTACTTTTATTGCCTTGCTCAACGAGCAATTTAACAATGTTGGAAATCTTACACTTTTGGTGTTGACACTTTGAAATAAATAAGTAGTTTAATAGAAAACTACAAAGAAATAAACACAATTTCTACGAATTTAATTACATTGTCTGAAAAATGGTGCGTAGTATTTTATGTCTGTATCACATTTTACTTTAGTAATTTTGTCTAGAAATTTAATGGCTGCTGTTTTGCCAACTTTATAAAACGATTTTACATCATCACAGAAAGAAGTTGCATTAACACTTTCGCATCTCTGCAGCGTTTACCTAAAATTCTACCTATTAAAACAAATTTTCTCACTTAATGCAATACTAATAGGAAATATATTGTTACAAGATTTTCTTTGTGCAAAAAATGGTAAATATCATCTCATGATGAGATGTGTGATGTAAGCACATTATAACGTACATTAGATCACCATGATGCGATTAGTGAAAAATGAAATGAAATAATACTAAAAATCTACAAGTTTTGCTCATATATTCACTTGTAATTGATTGTTTAGCTCATCATTTCACGATGTACGTCGTGACATGTTCAATTTCCCAACGTCTTCTTTAAACTCACGTTATCAATAAGCAGAACATTCTACTAGACCAAGACCACTTGCTTTTTGTAAAATTCACACGATCACTTAATATCCCAAAAAGAAACAACCTTCGTCATTTTTCATGATTGGATAAATACCACCTGATGATGTGGTGGAGGTGCTATAAGATCGATAGATTGAAGGGATCAAAAAATCATCTAAAAAATGTCAGGAGCAAAAGAGGAAATGTACCTTTTTTGTTCAGGTGTTTACATGGTAATAGTATTGATTGATCCTGATGGGGCTATTGGTAGTGGTTATGATAAGATGATCGTTAATTTTTTTTCATACGCTTTGTTGTCTATGCCGATTTACCAGACAGATACAAACGAGCAGCTTAAAGGTAATAATGAAAAAATGATGATGAAATGAAGCATTTGAGCATGTCATTGTTACACAAAAATGCCGGCTCTTTTTGGCGTTACCTTTTCCTATGCTGACGTTGACGAGTGACCTTCAACCTTGACCACTATACAATGTTGCATTTAATTTTTTAAGTTGAATGGTGAAATATGAAATGAAGGAAAAGACCTTCCATATAAACGATTACAAAGGCAAAGCGTCGTGTATAACGAAAACGAATAATAACATCTCAATAAAATCAACACCTGCCAAACAACAAAAAGTGTTATAATGAAAACGCACTCATTTTTTTTATAATCTAGCATTTTACACTGGATTAAAAAAGTAGGAAAAAAAGCAATAGGGTAAGAAAGCCCTTGAAGGCAAAAATTTATTCAGAAGTTGTTCTTCGTTCCCACTTGTAATTGCTGGTGTTTATATTTTTTATGATTATTTATGTGCGTTACATAATGATTAGGATGATGCTTATGATGACCACAACTAGAAAATCAGAAACAGTAGCTCTAAAAACTCAATGAACAAGTTGACTCGCATATTAAAAATGCACTTGACTGTGTGCTTGTTTACGTGTGTGTGTGTGTGTGAAATTATTCGTTAGAGTAACAAAGTGTAAATGTTTTGATTTTCATCTTTCTTTTACCTGTCTATTTATGCTTGCAGATTACATGTACGCCTGCCTAATAATATAGCCCATTTCATCAACCAAACCATTTTTTATTTAGTGAGGATATAATAAATATTTTATTAGAGATTTCACTTCATACCTAACATGCAATTTGAGTCATTTGCAACCATCAATTATGAATTATACAAAAATTCTGTTCAGTATTAGCTAATTTGGTTGCAGGATAAGTTATGATGATGTATGAGAATGAATGCGCTCTCTGAATGATAGCGTTGATTAGATGCTGTGTTTATGTATACCTACCTGATAATAGTCACCCAATTATTTAACCTCATAAAGATGTCAACTGACTGGCAATTACATCTCATTTAGAAAAATAAAATTACATATTTTATTCCTATTGCAAAATCTCCAAATTACACTTGGTTATTCATCATTTTTAATGTTCTTTCCATTATTATAATTTTTCATGGAGGGCAAGTTATATTTGGGAGTGGGGTGGGAATATTAGATCAAAAAAATTACCATAATACATTTACACATATACGCACACACACTTTAATAATAGTGTATTGCATTAATTTTCTTTCCGTGGTAAAAACTGTTAACGCTTTGCAACGAACGCTTACAAACATGAAAAGTTAATGGAATTTTTAGCTACAAGCGAAATTTCCCATTTTTAACAGCAACATCAAAAAAATATATGCATCCAATTCACAAAAGCAAAACTAAATGATTGACTGAAAGTACACCCGATAATTTTTCTGTGTATTTTTTTTGTGTGTTTGTCTCTAACTTTTCATCTTTTTCCATTTGTTGTAGCACTGGAATCCAAGAATTTCGTTGTAAAGAAGCAAGTATTCGAGTTGCTGTCCGCACTCTGCGTTTACAGCGCAGATGGATATCAAAGAACGCTGGAAGCGATTGACTATTACAAGGTAAAGAACATATCAAAGCAATGATAAAAATGCATAATATTCTAAGAATTATGTATGGATTTAACGAAAAAAGGTGGAGATGTAAAAAGAGAAGATAAAAAATGGTAAAAATGTGCATGTACATTTCAACAATCAGCAAAACACATAATCTTTTTAAATAATACATATACAACAGCAGAGAATTTTTTTGGAGGAGAGAACACGTGAAAAACTATTTTTTATTACAAATAAATTGTTGAAAAGAGACATAAACATGTCAATTCTCCTTATTCTCCCCTGACGATGACGATGATTTTTGGTGGTGATGCTGAGTACCAACAATAACTCTAGTTTCCACAACAAAGTCGACCTTTACCATCACCTTTTCCCAGCAGCAGCAGTCTAATAAACGTCTCTTAGATAAATATACTTAAAAAATGAACAGACAACAATATTGCATTAGAGTTTATTGCAATCATCATCAATATCTTCGTTTTTTTTCATTTTCCCATAATACCTCATTAATTCTCCATTTTGAATCATTTGACACGACAAACGCGAAAGGATTGACGATTCTTGTTTAAATGTATTTACTACCTTACTTTACCCTTGCCATTTGCCAGCATCGTCATCGTCAGTCGACGACATGAGCGTATCATGAGGATACCGCCTAAACAAATAAATTATGTGGCGTATGGAATATTACGAAGAAAAAGAAAATTGGATAAAATATAAGTATTCATATTTAATGAGCTGATAATGGAGAAGAATCCTCCTTCGCCTGATGATGATGACCACCAGCAGGAGAGCAAACGCAGAAAGTAACATCTTGCACGAAATTGATTTATTGCTTTAAAACAAGTACCAACGCACAGCGGCGACAACGCAACGAAAAAAAATCGATAATAGACTTTCCAGCTATTGGCAACATGACTTGGTCATGACTCATGATACTCATTTGCGTGAATTCGCTCTTTTCAAATCCAGTTTGCATACAGAAAAGCTGACTGGTTGAATTGTAAAAAAAAGTGATTGGCATAGTGTACAGTAAATGCGTAATAATTTTTTTGGCTCGCACATTTACAGAAATAAATAGACATTGATTTGCTGCGATCTAATGACTATTCTTGATGTGATGACACACTGCTCGTGATTTCTGCAAATGAGCTTTTCGTGAAATGAATTTTTAAAGAGGATTAATAATATATTTTTGTTGACTATGTTGCAGAAACATCGAAAAGAACGCTACCGCTTTAAATTCATCGTTTCCGAGCTACGGTCGGGGCCTAATGTGGAATATCAAACGGCTGTACTGGCATTTATTAATTGCCTTATTCTCGCCACGCCAGATCTTCATGAGCGGATCAGAATTCGGTCAGAGTTTGTGGGGCTAAAACTTTTGCAAATTCTCAATGACTTGAGGTAATATTTAAAATGTTATGTTCTTGTAACCTGAAATCGTACAATTTCAACAAAACTGAAATTAAAATGTTTTATTCATGAGTAAGATGATAGCAAAGTCGTGGTTATACATACATGAAAGCTTTCATCCTAGTCGTCTTTGTCTATGTAATGTCGCTTCTCAAAGTACAATTAATCAAACATTACCATTTTGTGATTCTGGCACAGATTCAGGCATAAAGATTCCTCCGATTTGGTGGTACAACTGGACGTGTTTGATGAACAGAGGGAAAGTGATGAGTCTCAGAGTACCCCAGCTTTAACAGGAATAGATTTAAACAGCCCCCTTGAAGTATTTTATGCCATTTTACGTCAAATTTCTGATTCCCCTCAAGAAATTCCATTTCTATGCATTCTTCAGCATCTCTTGAGAATTGATGCAAAGGAAGCCATTTCTGATCTAATCTGGGACGCAGCGGAAAGACTCGTTCACCGCGCCACTTTACTCGAAAGTAGGGATGATGCATTGAGAATTCTGAAGACACCAAGTAGATCCAAGTCGCTACAAAAAATTAAGAGTGGGGTGAGTACAGGAGACCGGTGCTCTTGTAACTGTCACAAATCTGACCGAAAAGGTAGCGTTACAGTTGTTCAGATAAATGCAGATCCCTCAGAAATTACAACAGATTCAGGACCTGGTGGGCCACCAGTCGCCCCTGGCCCGCCTCCCCCACCACCTCCTCCCGGTCCAGCAGGTCCACCTCCGCCTCCTCCTCCCCCACCACCAGGTGGTGGCCCTCCGCCACCTCCACCTCCTCCTGGACCCGGTGGAAGACCTCCTCCCCCTCCACCTCCATTTGGTTCTCCCGCGAGAAATGGTCCTAGTCCGCTCCAACCTGACATGCCCAAGCTTCCTCAACAAACGACCCCTCAACCGAAAACGAAAATGCGAACAGTGAACTGGAACAAAATATCTAGTGGCCAGGTTATGACCGGTAATAAAAATAATTTATGGGGAACTCTTGCCAAGAAGCATTCCGCTTCTGCAACAGAGAAAACACTTGACTGGGCGGCATTGGAAGGTCTCTTTTGTATTCAAATTGAGAAACCCCAAGCAACTGCTGGCGGTGGCAAAGGAGCTCCTTCACAACCAGGCACGGGACAAGCTGGTGGGTTTTCTGCACAAGAACGAGGAGTTGGGCCGCTCAAGAGGGAATCTAACGAGGTGAGAATTTATGGGACACATGAGTTGTTTCTCGTTATCTTCAACAAAAGCCCGTCATAAAAAAGTGTTTTCCCCCGAGGCAATGCGTAACCACACACGTGCATCCAATTCCCTTAACATGATATACGTGACGTTCAAGCAGAATTTAATTTGCAATACAACTCATTATTTCTTTTTATTTTGACAGATCATCTTGCTGGATGCCAAACGAAGTCTCAACATAAACATTTTCCTTAAACAATTCAGAAGGTAGGGAACAATGATAATTAATTATCTACTTCTTGACATTTATGAGGACGGCCACCAATTTTAGCACACATTGCTTCGAGGTATTTAATTACTTTTTTTCTCGCCATTCAGCTCAAACAAAGACATAGTCCAACACATTCTCGAAGGAAAATCTGAGGACCTCGGAACGGAGCGGTTACGAGGTCTCCTTAAAATCCTTCCAAACAAGGATGAAGTGGAAATGCTCAAGACTGTACCTCCGGTAGATCAAGAGAGACTTGGATCAGCAGAAAAATTTATTTTGCAACTGATTCGTGTGAAAAGTTATCGCCTTAGGCTGGAAGCTATGTTGTTGAAAGAAGAATTTGAAAGCTCAGTTAGCAGTCTGGAAGCATCAATTAATACTATTCTTCAAGCTTCGGAAGACATTAAAGCGTCAATTCAATTCCAAGAAGTACTTTTTATGATCCTTGTGGCTGGCAACTTCCTCAATTCCGTATGTGTATAGCATTAAATGAAAAACAGTAAAAAAAAAGTTTTATACATTTAAGGAAAACAAAGCTTGATGAATATGAATATAATTGTTAGGGAGGATACGCTGGAGACGCGGCTGGAGTCAAGTTATCATCACTTCAGAAAATTGCAGATATTCGAGGCAATCAACCGGGTGTCAGTCTGTTGCACTTTGTTGCTATGGTCAGTAATAATTTATTATTGCTATTAAGGCACTTGATTGTCTAAGAAGATTATATGTAGATTCTGTACACTCAGAAATTTAATTAATATTCCTTTTTTGGTATGCAGCAAGCTGAATCACAGGATACAAAACTTATTACATTCGTGGATGAAATGTCGTCTCTGGAAGAGGCTTCAAAGTAAATTTATTCACAATTTTGATTTTAATCACAGTGCAACGTTCTTTTTTATTTTGAAAATCTTGCAACATTTTTTATACATATTTTAGGACAAGTGTTGAAATGCTGAAGTCAGATATTGTAAGTCTGAAAACGAAGGTGATTAACATTTCCAAACAGATTCAGGATCCAAATACGCCGGGTGAAATTAGTCAGCAATTCGGTCAGCTCTTTGCGGTATGATATAAACAGTCATCTATTACGATTTATACTTTATTATGAATATAAATTTAACTTTTTGGAATTTAAAAATCTGCATTTTCTTTATGTTTTTGTTTCAGGACGCATCATATCATCTATCTGCTCTAGAAGGTTTCCTTACACAAGTGGAAGCTGTTCGTCTGGACATGGCGCAATTTTTCTGCGAAGATGTACAAACCTTTAAACTGGAAGATTGTTTCAAGATTTTGTACTCTTTTGCATCTCGGTGGAAGCAAGCTTCGGTGGAAAACGGGCGGAGGAAGAAGCAAGAGGAGGAGGCTGCTCAACGCAGGAAAATAAGAGAGGAGCAATTCCAAAAGAGACTTCAGCTTGGATGGGAGACACCGCAGAATGATAATGTAATTAAAATGATAACAATCATAGCTATTTATTTAGATTATAGTTTCAATGTTACTGTTCCTAATGCTCGACTTTTTCTTCCGTAGAATAAGCAGGTGCCACTAAACTCTGAAGATGAAATATTTATTGCTTGTTCCCCTCGAGTGGTTCGACGACGGCTTGGGTCACTTTCTGACCAGGCAAATAATAGCCTGCAGAGTCCAGATCAGTTGACATTACCATCACCTGACACCACACCAAATGGCTCGTTACGACGAAGAAGAAGCCGAGTTCCGTCTGATGAAGATGAATCCGGGCTGATGGACTTTTTAAGAGCATCTGGAAATGATGGTTCCAGAGAAAGACGACCAGAACAGTATGGTTCTTTGGACAGATCCTGGTCAAGGAAGGCAAGACGTCGACCAAATTTAATGGATTATTTAAATGACGAACGTGAAAGACCAGGGTCACCCGCCACCGAACATCATCATCACAATAATCCCACCGTCCAGATAGACAGTTGTGGAACAGATCAAAAACAGGAACAAGATGCGTCATCTACGAAAAGTCCTAGTAGGGAATGGAGGGAAAGGATTACTGCTTGGTTTGTAGATCTGGAGAACGGAGGAAGCGGTGGTGAACCAAAGCGTAGGGCGCCACCAAGACGATTCATTCGCAGGTTTGGTGAACCAAGGGAAGTGGTAGCAAGTTCCCGAGGACTGGCGACGTTACCTGAGGGCACTCATGAGGAGGCAAGTCATGAGCCGGTATTCAGCAGTTATCAGAGAGTTTATCCAGATAGGAGACCGTCGCTCAAGCTCAATACTGATGTTGTTGGTGCTATGGAAGCCATAGAAGGTAACGTATACAAAACTATTTGGCAAGGGATATGCTCTTTTAGTGTAATGTAAAATATTTATCTGGAATGCTTATTCTTTGCAGAAGTACAAAGTCCAACGAAAGACCGGCCGGCGAGAAAGTCGATAGTGTCTCTTAGCACAATGCTAAGTAATGATTCTAAATTAGCCGGAGATAAAAATGGAAGGACTACAACAGCAACCCAACCAACTAAAGAGACTGATGGTGGTCGTCGCTCATTGATTGGCTCTCTGGGTGCTGGAAATCATTCAGAGGAGAAGCTTGTTTTATACATTCCAGAAAAATCCCTTTCCAATTCAAGCTCGCCACCGACCCGTTCTTCAATTCGTCGGGTATCTATAACAGATACGAAAAAGGATGATCAAGACTACTCAAGTGCAGGCACAAAAGAAGGATTTGACAGATTCGCATCCATTCGTCGATCCCGAAGATACAAAAAGGGACCGGAACTAGGACCCTCTCCCCAAACAGCAGTGGGTTCCTCACCTCCCTCGACTACACTCAATTCGCCATCCATTACACAGTCGAAACCAGAACCTTTCACGTCTACCGCCACTATTCGCTCAAGAATCTCTACAACTCCCAAAACCGATCTGAACAAGTCAGAAAGTATGCGAGTGCCATCGAAAGGTACATCTTCGACTTCCATTACAGCCCCCGAAAATAAAACACTTCGTGCACCAGCTCGTCGGCGTCATGATCCTCGAAGCATGAGTACCATTGAACCTCGTGATGTTCGACTTGCCATGAAAACTGCTTCCTCAACGCCGAATGAACCATCCGGAATGGTCAGTTCGCAAAATGGAACAAGCATTGTCCAAATTCGACATGGCAGTCAAGCCCCTCGCAACAATATGTTCAGTACGAACAATAGCAAAAGCCAACTTAGCTCCTCTCCAGGCACAGCAGAGCGTGATGAGGGGTTTGAAGAGAGTCATAGCTCCTTGTCAGAAACCAATAGTCAGTCTGAGGCCACCCATTTGAATAATAACCACAGTGGGGCTAATCAGCTTAATTCAAACAGTAATCATAATCCTTCCTCTTCTTCGTCTAAACTTGACGCGTCTAATGGCTCAAGGGGTCTTGTGCGACGACCTTCTAGAACGTCCATTACATCTCTTAACAAAGTGAATAGTTTTCGAGACAATAATAGTAACGTAATCAGTCAGAACTACAAGAATAGTTCGAGACAAAGTCTACTCAGTTCTAGAAGCTCACTTACAAGTCAAACAACTGTTGGCACAGTTAAAGAAACAAGTAATGGCGGTACCATCAACAACAAGAAAAGTGGTAGCAGAACGAAAATCTCCGATTTGGACTCCACATATTCTACACATCCATCAGCAGAACAAAATCATCACGTGAACAGCAGTCGTAGTAACAGTAATAGTAGTAACGGCAGTGCGTCCTACTCCAGAAGCAATTCCCACAACTCCACCTCAGATAAAAAATCTAACAGTAAGTCAGGTGGAGGGCTCACTCCAAGGATTTTTAGCTTCATGAAGCCAACTGCTTCCAGTCAGGCTAAAGACAAAATTGATAATGCTCCCAGTACTGCAAGCGCCACAAAATCCTCCAAGTCATCTAAAATAACGAAAAAGACTTTCAAATAAATAAAAAAAGAAAACGGATAAGTTTGAAATTACAGGTAATTTATAAAGTAAAGTTTTAAATGATTACTTCGTAGTTTTAAAGTATGAAATCTGATTTGTAATTATTATTAAGTAATATGTGGATGTCACATGTACTGCTTTAAATGCTACATAAAAATGGAGTCGTATTGTGATTACCAGGTAATTTTGCAGCTTCCATTATAATACGGGATCTTATATAATAGGCCTTACATTATGTACTACATATATTCAATAAGCAAAAAAAAATTGATTTAACAAAAAAATATCAATTAATTGCAAAATGATGTACAGAAAGAAAATTGACAATGAGGAATCGTTTTTCTCCGATAAAGCATTCATTAATCGCGAACCTGCAGATAATATAATAATAATACGTTGCTTATTTATGCTGATCTCGTTTGACTGACAATGAGAGAGGTAGTGCCAGTTTGTAAACACTTGTTGTAAACTAGTTACACGGTTAGTTTTTAAAAATTTAAAACAAATAATATTGTCAATTTAAACTATTTAAGATATATTGGAAGCTTTATTTGGATATTGAAAGATTTTCCTTTGCGTGGATAATCATTTTTGTCGTTGATAAACTTACTGTTGAGCCTAGTACTCATCAGTTGACCTATTAGCGGTGGAAGAACGTTATGACAATTGAGTTTTAAAAAGTAAGTTCTACATTTTAAATAAATAAATAAATAAATAACACGGGTACTTAAATTTAAGGCTAAATTCTTTATTAATTTGTATACTAAGTAAAAACTAACAAAATCCACCTGACAATATCAATGGGATTTCGGAATTCGGAGTCCATACGACAAAAGTTTGCTGGGTCTAAAATCTTTTTGTAATGTTTAAGACAAAACGTTTTAACAAACCAAACTAAATGTAAATATAATAGTTATGAAACTTCAATCGCTATTAATGTAGTGTATATGTATCAATACAGAACTTCGTCATCAATCACATTACATGCCTGAGATTATGGAATTTTTATGGAACGAGTGCTATGAAAATGACATGAATACAAGGAAAACTTATATTCCAAGTAACCACAATCAGTTTAATTGGTCCATTTTAGATGCGTTGCATATTTTTAATCTCGAATTACATTGAATTTACTTGTAAACATTTTATGACTCTTTTTAAAAAATAATAAAAATGGCTGATTTTTTTAAACCCTGTAACTTTTCTATTAATTCAGACAAAACGTTGAAAAATGGAAAATAACTTTTTATAACGAAATTCAAAGTTTTCTAAAAAAAAATCAATAAAAAATGTTAATACTTATTTTATAGCAATTAAATAATATTAAATAATAATAATTAAGACGATTATATTGGATCATAAAGATTCGATGGAATAGTAAAAAATAATACGAGTTTTTTTTTGTAGATTTTGCGTACTTTTTTACATTATGCAATCAAAATGTGCTGATTGAATGAGACGGACCATATATATATATATACATATATGTAATAATAACCTTGAGTAAAAAGACAAATAAATAATTAATTAAAACAGTAATGTATTTCAATTTTCTTTCTGGAGCATCACTCCCCCTTCATATATTATTTCCACATGTTGACTTATCTCACTTAGTAGCAGAGTCTCCGACAGAGAAAAGAGACTCTGTCTTTGTCAAGGTCACCTGCCTGCTGCTGTCTACCATCACTTCTCTTACATTCTCCTTTTCAACATGGATTAGTTTCGTTGTCTACTTATTTGCTAACCTGAACTAGGCAGCTTTAATAATATCATCTCAAAAGATACAAGACAAATTGAAATGTGTTTTTTCTTCTTCATGCAACTGAACAAAATTTCAGGACTGGTAAATGAGGATGAAGTCAGGATTGACATGTGTAAGAATTTTGCAGCACTCTAATCAGACCACACCGGGCATTAATAACAAGTTCTGACAAAGTGGAACTGGAAGTACAATGTTCGATCGAATAAAGAATGTTTGAATTTTACCTAATCCATAAATTACTGTCGTAGAATAAAACTCCAATCCTTGTAAATTTAGGAATGTTTGCGATTGGCACTGATGGACAACCGAAATTGATAAGAGGAGTATAGGTATATTAATGTTAACTCCTTTATACGTACTCTTGTGACTTAATCAAGATCCAAGATATATTTTCTGGTTTACTTAAAACCGTTTCGCGTATGCATTAACTGTACATGTACAATGTTACGAATCAAGGTCATTCTTGTAACATTTAGTTGATACATGGATGAAGAAAACTATTAACGTTTTCTCTTAATTTTATCGACGTTCAATTTTGATATCTGTATCCGGATAAGTCATTTATTTCCATGGACTTGTATTATGTTTTATAACTAATCACTCAAAATTTTCAGCGTTTAAGCTTTGTGTTAGGTAGAAAATTGAATACAATTACACTTGGAAAACCATATAATACGGCACCATTTGACCTGTTTAAATGTATGTATGACCTATATGCCTCACTTTTTTAATGAAATACAAATCAGAGGGCTATCAGGACAGGTCAAATCATTTTATTCATTAATATACCACAAGCCTTATTTCGGCAAATCTCTCTCTCTCTCTCTCTAATCATCTCTCTACAGCAATATCTAATTACTTTAAACATCGACACATCGACAGTTACACACGTGGCGAATTCATTTAATTCAGGTCTTACTTTAGGTAAGCAAACTAAAACTCTACGTAAAAACCACTAATCTCCGTGACAAGCGAAAAGAAAAGCCAAGTGCTGAAAAAGAAACAGATGACAAAATTTAATTGATTGTCAACTGTTTTGTTGTGAATAAGGTGTTTCATGTTTTAGAAATATTTTATACGTACAGATAAATGAATCATTACATCATAAATTCTTTAGAAATTAAAGAATTAATTTTTTACAATTTTAAAAGCTAAAAAATTTGCAGGTAGCAAAGGATGAAAAAAAATTCGCAAACTTACTAGATCATTGTAGTAAAAATATTCAGTTATTCTTGCATTCAAGTCTGATACTTTTGCATTTTGCTTTTTGTGTGTTGCATACTGCTAACCTAACTAACTGATCGTCGTCGTTTTGTTATGATAATGCGATGGCGTTGTTGATGCTATAAATATTGTCAGTCGCTCTTTTACTATGCATATTATGTCTTTTATATTGACCATCTAGCATTAATATTGGTCCTCGTGGTTGTTGATGATGATGATGACCTTGAGAAAGATCACCCGTCATTTTTGGTGTTAGTGAACTTGTTGACTGAATCACGGAGAATGAGAATCATGTTGACAGTGTCTGATTTAGAGAATTATAATATGAATAAAATTAACTCATTGATTTGATTTTGATTACGTGCGTATAGGACTTTCCTTCATTATCGCAGGCTTGAGTTGTTTTGATGAAGCGTTTTTATCATTTACAGTGATAGCTATCACTGTAAATGGAGATTGGGAAAGATAATAAATTTGAAGGTAAGTCTTTTGGAGTGTTAAATTTAAAAACAATCATGCATTCAAATCCTTAAATTGCAGTAAAATTAAAAAGATAAAACATCTCACGAGGAAGGATGCACAAGTGGACTTTGTGTACTTGACCAAAAGCTTGGAAGAGCGCCTGACTTGTATACACCATCCCAAACTTGAGAATCAGGACAAAGTAAATAAGTAACTCGCTTACGTATTTATTTTAAGTGCAAATTGAAAATGTACTTGAAATTGTATTACAGATTGTTATTACTAGGCTAAGAACTGAATTAAATTGATTGGCAACTGTGAAATCTCAATGAATGGCAGGAAATACAGGACAACGACAGGACTGGAGTACATGGAAGACATATGCTGTCAGTGTGATAGTTTTAAGCACTAGAAAAATGATTGATAGCGGTAAATTTTGATAACCTTTCTTAAAATCATAAAAACTGATAAGCCTTTGTAGACATCCGATATTACGCAATAACAACATTTAAAAAAAGAAATGATTGATTTTATACGACTGAAAAAAAATTCGTGAGTTAAATTCGTAAAAAAATGGTTTTCATTAATTTTAATTTTTTATCAAACTGAATAATTCACCGGTAAACCCTTTTAAAATACACTATTCCCTATATAGCGAGATATGCTACCCTAAAGCCTATTTTCACCATTGCTAGAAACCCAAACTACCTTGCTTTTGCCCCAAGGCATTTTTGCTAGTAGAGCAGTAGTGGCAACATTTTTTTCAAAACCAAAACAACTAAACTATGAAAACCATACACACTTCTAGAAACCCCTAAATTAAAACATGTTTCCTATTTTATTGACTGGCTGCAGTCTGGACTGAACTGAAAAAAAAATAATTTAATACACAATTCCTGTTCTGCTGCTTTTATTCTTCCAAACTCTCAAGCACCTTTTCCCATGCATATCAAAAAATCCAGAAGCAGAGATATTATTTTTGCTATTGATGCGGTTTTTTTACAAGCACAAATATTACAATTCTCATGAAAGTTGCTGTGCAGCTTCAATCTTTTTTTGCACACATCTTTTCTACTCTCTAGCTCAGTCAGTAAAAGCTTACATTTAACATTATATATTGAGTTTCACTATACTTGTAATATTATATAAGACGATCGATGGACACACACCGTCAATCCATTCAAGTCAGTTTATAAGTATAACTAATCCAACCCTGCAATTTTGTTATTACTACACATCAGTGCCAAAAATATTCGCTATTTCTATGCCACTCTTGTACAACGACCACTGCCACCTTTATTCATAAATTCAATACTAACTACTTGTAAACTAGCTCTCGATTCACTTCTCTGCTTTACATTGAGCCAAGGTCAAAACGTGCTGCCTTTTTTTACACACTCCATCCAACTTCATCGTCAACCATCCATCCACAATATTATTATTTATATGAAGTAAAGAGCAACATGATCAGCAAGAAGTCTAATCCAAGAAGATCCTTTTCAGCTTCTAACTATATCTTCAACCAACAGCATTTTTAACGTTGTCCCAAGACTAAGACAGAGGCAGAGCAGCAAAATCCAAACTGAAACTTGCAAACTTGCATACATTCCAAGTGTAGATATAAAAAATTGGGTGCTCAGTCAACTAAAGATGCGATCAGTTGTCAGCAAGAAAAAAATATTAAGGTTTAATGATAATGTATTGCAAATAAGGAATTATATAACAAGTAACATTTTGCTAATGTAGTTATAGGTATGTCCTCTTCAGTTGCATGCAATTTTCATGTAGCCAAACAATAAATAATTGCGAAGCGGCCAACGTAATATAAAAAGAGCTGATGATTGACACCAGTTTGTTCATAATTTTCAAATTAAGCTCAAACTTATTCGAAAATTTTCCGTTGTTAAACATTTTTAAATGTATCAAGTACCAAATTAATTATTGAATTTTTAAAGTTTATTTTAATTGCAAGTTTGATATTGGTTTAAAAAAAGAATTTCGCTTAACTGTCCAACAGGAGCTTAACTTCTTACGACACCTGGATTGCAAGATTGTCTCGTCGGATGAAACAAGTTTAATAAAAACTCCTTTTTTATATCACGAACAATCTTTTGCCATACAAACTATTTGCTATGTTTCTGCCATGGTAAAGCTGGTTTCTTTGTGTACCTTTTATAAAATCCCTTTTCTAATAATTTACACGTGTCGGGGCTTATGCAGATTTTACCACTCATGCAATTATGGATTATATTATATAATAAGCTTGTAATAAACAATAGCATTAAAATTCAACACCAAATAAATAAACAATAATCAATTAAAGTTATGGAATAAAACACATATAAATAAAAACTCTTCGACATTAACCACGGTACTCTACTATTGATTAAATATATGTCGTCTGATTTACGGATGGAATTTTACGGGATAGTAGAGTAGAGAAACATTTGCTAAAAGCTGAGCTGACGTACATTAAGACATCCAAGTATTTCATTTATATGTAGTGCTTGAAGAGACAAACAGCAATGCATTAAGGAACAGGGAGTTTCATTCACTTCTAATGAAAAATGGAATAAAAAATGAAATTCTCATTTTGCCCCGAACAAATTTGCTTTACAATCTCTCAAATATTGCAATGGCAAGTTTGGAAGAACTAACGATACGTTAAGATAAAATAATTTCTTCCTACGCTAAGTCTTGGAAATGATTAGTCGTATTTTTTGTTACATTGCTTTGCTTGACAACTTTTTTTTATAGAAAGAGGATCAATGTAAAATGTTGTTTAATAGTTCCACCATTAGTATATCTTTTAGGTTCTATTTATACATTAAAATTTTCCCTATTCATATCTTATAGTGTATCAATTAGACGATGTAGATCCTGATCATAAATCATGCTTACAACAGTAACCATCACCAGCACCGTTTTACTATACAACTCTGAAATATTTATTTTTATTCCATCTCCGAAATAATATTAGTAAATAAGCGAAATTACATTAGTGAGTATTTTGTATTCTTCTGCAAAAAATAGAGGCATAACTGGATATCCAACAAGCATTACGGGCGCACCAATAGGACTTCTCTTTACCAACAGAAGCTATAGTTTTCTCTTCTTGTTAAAGTTGGAAGATAAGCACACACGACCGCGCAGTATACTACACAACTATGATAATGATAACAACCACAATGATGATCATATGGAAAATATAGGAGGAGTTGTTGGTGGAAACATACACTGGTGATAACACTCTTGAGTTCAAATTGTTTCTGTAATCATAATTGTAATGCAACGTATGTATATGTATCTATGTTGTTTTTTCATCTTCAACTCTCACTTAAAGAGTTTTACTACAGAAAAAATCCATTTACTTTTACAGCAGTTCATTTTCTTGGCCCTGGTTTTACATGGTTTTGTCTATAATATGCCATGGTTCATCATAATGACAAGAAAATACGATAAGTGTAATTGTAATATTGAAGTGCATACCATCACACAACTATCAAACTACACACTGAGATTAGACAAAAAGCTAGACAATCAAGTAGTAAAAGTGGGAAATGTACTTCTAGAATGTATTTTTTTATTGCTTAGATATTATTATATTAGTATTATCATTTGATGAGGTAATAAGAGGGAGAAAATTATAATGGTACTTTGCCATCAGCATCATCATTATTGTTATGGAACATCTCCGTTGTCATGGAATTGGAATGATGCCACTGTCTGTACTATATACGCCAAGAGATAGCTTTTCACATAATTTTTATGAGCTTCAAGAAAAGATTGCTGATGATATTCATGATGATGAGTATACATAGTTTGTAGTGAAATTGCAACGAGTATTATAACATTATATTATGAAATGTATAACACATTTAAATAGCCCAGCGACATTACTCCCCGTATTCCAATGATAATGAACAAGTGTGAGTGAATCTCTTGCTTTAATTATTTAGTGGCAGAGCTATGCGTATATTAAGTTCAAAAAGGAACGTACTAAGTTGATGGAGGTAAGGTAAGAACTATGATTATTATTGTTATGAATTACGTGCGGCATGTGATCTGTCGATCTGATCTCTGCTGTAATATGTTATGTTTGTATGCTCTCATTGAAAATAAACTGGATTTACTGGAGAAGTTATTAGTACTACTG
>JAQFXM010000175.1:0-64853 GCA_034693345.1 Entomobrya multifasciata
CATAATTTTTATACTATGATGTATCATAAATTAGCCTTGTCATCTTGAAAAAATAAGGCCAGTGTCACAAACAGTCAGCAGAAACAGTAAAACAAGAAAACTTTGTTTTTCTTTTGAAGGTTTTAAAAACAATAGTATATATAGTTTTGGGTCGAAGTGAGAAATTTAGATGGAAGTATTTTTATGTTAGTATAATAGTCACGTAATAAAAAATCTGCTGCGCTATCAACATTTTATTTTTAACTTTTTTGTGTCATTTTGTTTTGAAAAAATATAATATTTTATGGTAGAGGTCGAGGGTGGTGAAAGTGAAACACGCAAAAGTTAGTCAAGAACAAAAACAAAAGAACAGCTGCAGGAAATTAAACTAGTTTTTTTGTAATAAATCATAAATCATTGTTTTTTTGTTTTGCCAAAATAAACATAATACATTTAGAGCGTATTTGCATATATTTTGCAATTCCCAAGAGTTTCTATTTTTATGCAAACATCATCCAAAAATAAGAAAGTTTTTTGGCAAAGCAAACATTTTCATTAAAATGGATAGCTGACAATGAAATTTAATTTAGATTTAAAATTAAGTTGACTTCTAAGGAATGACTACAATTTGTTGAATTTCACATATCCTCTCAATCTTTTATCTGTACTTTCACGTATAATCTTTACCATTACCAGAATAGAGTTCAACCGCGTTGCGAACTTGTTTTTCTAATCTGTTGACTATAAATTCGGTACAGATAAATACCCGGATTGTATCTACAATTTCGTAAATTCACCATACTTGATTAGTTTGGTTTTTTGATGTCGAAGTTTGCTAATTTCATACTCATGAAAATTTTAATTCCTCCATAAAATGTCTATCTATCAAAAAACATCTAGTAGTTTTGTCGTTAAAAACATAATTACTTAACGTTGACAAACATTAATACCTGTATACCAACTGTAATATTCGATTATATTTATGTCTTACTTAAATTACAAATATTTTTCCCAGGAATCTAAAATTACACGGACACGACAGTGCAGTGTAGTAGTACTATGTAAAAACATTGGACCTATGTATGTGGCATATGTAGTCCAATCCAGATACTTATTCCATTTCTACAGCAAAAAATAACAAGTTGTAGTTCAAAACAAAATTTCAACAGAACAAGAAACATTTTTACACTTTCTATTTTATTTTCTGTTTATACGTTTTTAAAGTAGATTATATGATTTTGACACTTTTGACTTTGTCACATAGTTCACTTTTACCGTCGAGACTTTATATCGTGCACCCACCGGGCTCATTTTTGTTCAAGATTTGTTGCCATTTTTTGTATTTTCTTTGATGCTTGATTCAACCTTTTAAAAAAAATTTTAAAGGGTACAAGCGACAAAACTTTATAGCAACCTTGCTTTCACCATCTGAATACAAAATATCATTTTCATTCCAAACATCATCATCCTTTTCATTTCGCCGGAGTAATAAAATGGCATTGCTTTTTGCAGCTGTGTAAAGTTGGCACGTTGGCTGGCAGTGATATGACATGGCATGGCATAGTTGCAATTTGCAACAGCCCAGCAGACTAAAACCCAAGATTCTGAGTACCCGACACGGTCCGCAACCAAATTGCAAGACGTTTTATTTAGGTATGGCGTGATTCTGATTGGAGAGGGCTAAAAATCTACGTTATGTGTTGGTGGTGTGATACTGAGCCTATCAAGGTTCTCTCCAGGCTTTTCAACAGACCACTTTGAATTTCACTTGACTTTGCTACACCTGTCTTTTTTTACTTCTTCTGCTACCTTACAAGTTAATCTCTGTGTATGTCTTACTTCTCAACCAACTCAAGTCTCAACTCAAGTGGGGCATAATAGTGTCCATTACTGTCAGATTCATCAGTTTTGTCTAAGTACTGCCCGCTAGCCAATTTATATGGTGGTGGGTTATACTAGATATCTTAAATATTTTAGAAAGCAAAGTAAGTAAAAGAAGGGAAAAAAGTCCTTTTTTGTTCTACGTCCTTCATAAAGGTTGTGTACCTACTAGTTAGTATTAGGGTACTACAACTTTCATGATAAGCTTGACATTGCATTATACCTGAATCTTTTTGAGAAGTCTCGGAGTAACTTTTCAGCAACACATGCAAAATAATAGCACTAATTGTAAGACTCCTTTTACCCTTCCTTCTTAAACTTAAACTCTTTTCTGAAATACAACTACCGCAAAATACAAGATAACTTTTCCCATAAAAAGTTAATATTTTCTGGAAAAGCAAACACGATAACAGTTCTTCTACTATGTCCGCTTCAAGTATGTATGGTTAGTCTATTTGCATCAACGTAAAACTAGATTGTTTCAGAATTTTACCCTTGAATTTTTAACTAAATTGCCCACATCATGCCATTTCGTGCACATGCCCTTTAACTTCTCATTTCACCACACTTAAAAATGTTCACCACTTTTTTACATTTATTTCAAGTAGGTGGTTGTGGTGGTGGTGGGTATTTTCAGTTTAGTTTAATGCAAAATGGGTGGAAGAGTAGCATATCAAAAATATATCGTTCTCTAAGCTAATAATCTGTTCTGCCAGCGGTATATCTTTCTGAGTAACTCTCTCTCTTCCAAGAACTGATCTCTCATGTAAATAAATTGTAAAATGTGTTGCATACTCATTTTGACTGCAATATCCTCAACAGTAACTTCATCATGAACAGGACTAACCAACTACACTACGATCATCATCCTCATGATCTCCTATCCACTACAGAGACTACAGTAAATGGTGTGAGGAGTAGTAGTGTCAGCAATTGTAGTAGTGTGTGTGTGTGTGGGCAAACTTGCCACTTAAACCACAATGTCTACTTTTTCCAAGGATTTTCCTCCCTTTTTCAGTTTAAAGCATAAAAGTATAAATCAAGGTATGAGTGGGTAATTATCCCCTTCTTCTTTAAAACTAATGGCATGGCATGACACTCATGCTTACTCAACACCATTCCACTCTACATACACGTTTTGCGTTATAATCTTTAAAACTCATTCCAACCATATCCGCACACTCTGACCATTTTTCTTAGAAAAAGGGAAAATTCCTTTCAGGGAATGTACGATCCACGATCCACCTGCCACAATATTTCTTGATAATCTTGCAGGCTTGGAGTATAGCAGCAGCAGTGGCGTGGTTGTGTTTTAAGTTCTTTGCACAAGATCACATCATCATAGTCTCCTCTCTTCTCTTGTGCCTTTTTATTCCATGATACATCGCATCGTGGTGAGTCACAGTCATGAAAACCGACACGGAGACTTCGAGAGAGGAAAAAAAGAGCCATTCATGAATAAGCAATAAACTGTGCTGCAATATTTGCATCAACGAGAAAACTTTTTTTATATGCAGTGTAGGGCCAAGATGAATTTAAGTGTTTGGTAAAGGGGGAGGAGGAGAAGGGATGAAAATTTTCTAACGTTTAAACTTGGAGTATGTATGCACGGTCGTCGTCATCGTGTGGTGTGGGCGATCACAATATTATGCGGAAGAGCCTACATAAAAATGTCAAAAGCACGTTGAAATTTCATCAATTTCAATCCTTTTCTTTTCACCAGCTCCGTCATTGTCGTTGTCTTCTGTCAAAGTTACAATAAAGTAAGGGAGAAGATTGGGAAAGAAAGTGATATTGCGTGGGTGGTGGGAATACAATGCTTAAGTTAGTTGAGTAGCATTTCATCACAGCACACACACACACACGTACATTAAGAAATGTACGGTAAAATGTGTGTAAAGCAAAATAAATGAAAGGGGAAGAAGAAAAGAAATTGTTGCTTTTTATGTGGTAGGAAAATAGAATAAGTGAAGCCGATATGAGATAGATATGGCAATAACAGTTATTATGGCTGGCTGGTGGGTGGTGGTGGGTAGTGACGGAGGTACATGAACAATGTACGTATGTTCCTGTGTGTGTGAGTAGGAACATTTGGTACAGCCAATTACATGTCAACTCGGTCATGTTAAAGTAATCGTATTTTTTTCTTTTCTAAATTCCCAAGCATATTTTGCAATAATAACGCGAGCACTTGCTCTTTTCTTACTTTCATTTTTTGAAAAAAGGAAATTGGCAGTTTAAAAAGACCTTTATGTTCATGTTTAGCAAGTTGAGTGGAAAAAAGCGCAGGAGAGGATATAGGGTAGGGTAGAAGAAGGGCAGGGAAAAAGATTGAATTCAATCTACCGACAAAAATGACTCAGATCATAGATGGGTGGTCATAACGGTCAAAGTATAGGACAAAATGGTGTGCAATAACCCAAATAGTTTTATGATGTTATTTCTTGATATTCGGGAATATAAACGGGGAAAATGTACTTTCTGCTGCTGTGGTGCTCTAACTTTTTGCGGAAAATTAGATTCGCAAAAAATATGTAAGTTATACAGGAGCAATTGAGCGTCTTCTGGAAACACAATTTGCGTATCTGGGACTCTTGTGTGCTATTATACAATACAGCTTCAGTAGAAAAAGAAGATCAACTGCGCACAAAGCAAGGAAATGATTAATTAGGTTAATGCTTGATTAAAAGTTGTGGATGACTGATTTCGTTTCAAATAGTAATTTTCTCGGAGCCGATCTAAATCTAACAAAGTATTCAACCATTTGCTATTATAACTTTTTCTGTATTCATCTTTAAAGAAAGAAAATGCGCAGTAGATTGGTCAATGTAATTACAAGACAAAAACAGGGCATGGTTGGTAGTCGGTTGAGAAGAGAGAGAGATACATAGTTTGGTTACTAGTTCTTTCAACTTCTCTATGATTTTTTTGTTAGTCAAGTGGAGTCAGTCAGTCAGGCAGATAAAAATCAAAAGTTTTTCTGCCCGTTCATTTGCCAAATCTGATGTGCAATTTATTACAAAAAGGGAAAATTAATTTGGGGTGGATTAGATTGCAAACAATTAGAGCAATGTGAGTGTGGTTGTGGTAGGCTTGTCACTAAAAGTGAAAGTTAAAAGGGGCAAAAATCAAATTATTATCAATGGCCAACCAAAATATGATGAAAGTTTTACGAGAAGAATATAGCAATCCAAAATGCTGGGCTTTCACTCACGCTATATCTGTATACAGGCCTATCCTATAGAATGGGGCATGCTGAGATTTTTCGATTTCACTTTTAATCCTTTTCCTTCCAGTACATTTTTAGCTTTTTTATCTCTTTTTAACCCAAAAACTAAAGTTTTTTATGTTTACAAACTTATGTGATTGAATATACTATATACTAGATAGATAGAGAAGGGAAATAAATTGTATGTGAATGCCGCATCATATCATCACCACCACCACCTCTCATCCACCTCTACACTATCAAAATCACCTTTTCATGTGCTAGCACAAAAGAAAGTAGTTGTAGTCGTAGCCTCCTGGCCGATGAATATCACACGGAATCGTGATGATAAATTATGGTCTCACAATGCGGACTCCTTTTGTTAAAGAATCCTTTAATAACTTTAGAGAATGCGATGCGAGGAAGAAGATGACGTTGAGAAGGAATGTTTTGCTACTGATATTCTCCTCGTTTCGTACAAAATAGAATTTGTGAAAGGGAAAAGGGGGGATTGCAGGAGGAGCAATAATCAAAGAATGAAAAAGCTATTTAAACTTCATCGCAAACCATACAAGAAAAGAAAGGAGGGAATGTGAAAAGAAAATTGAAATGAACTGAATGAAAACTTTTACCACCACCACCTACCATCATCATGCTCATCGCCAACAACAACTTTTTTGACTGCACAAAATCTTACAAGACTTTTCATATTATATCTATTACATATGTAGGTTTTGCACATATGAAGCTCATCATACGCAAAAGGATTGAATTCCATTGGAGAATGCAGGTCATCACGAAAAGTAAAAGTCTTGAAAATCCAGTCTTCTCTCGCTTTCTCTCAAGTGTATATCCCCACTATAAAAAGTTGAAGAAAATGGTGATCAGGATGATCTTGAGATGATTACGGTACGGTACGGTACGGTATGAAGATGAGAAAAAGGTTATGGTGCCTTTGGTTTTAAGTTTTATTCAATGAAAAACACTTTTCTCCTCTACCACCATAACCTTTTGTGCAACTTATCTCTCTTTCACTTCAAACCTAGTTTACATCCTCTTGAATTAAACAAAATGTTTTATATGTGTGCATTTGTTTGGGAGTTCCTAAAACCATAATTATTTGTTTTCCCAAAAAAGCATGCGTAGTTTGTGGTGGTTTAAAAAAAGTTATGGGTTATAACTTATAACGTCATAACCATAACCTTTGTCATTTTATATTTTAAACTATGATATTATAGTGCTGCATCTTCAACTCATCACGTCATGCACGAGCACATCTTTGAATCGTTCAAGTAGCATTACCTATTATTTGCCTTGATATTTTTTTGCCCAACTCAAAATAAAGACGCCATTTGACAAGTCATTTTCCTTGGTTATATTGGCCATGAGTTTCTTACATTGCGATGGGTTGTAAAAAACCACCACAAACTATGCCATAATTACAATACGCTTCCTGCTCGATATCCGAATCCCTGAAAAGAAAATCCCAGGGAATGTTTTTCCTTGTAATTGTTATACAGTCTTAAGTACTACTTATATACAACAGTATAGCCCTTAGGCTTTGTATTCTTAAGGGAAAATATGGTCCAGTCAAGTCAAAAGAATGGAAGAGGGCGAATCTGTTGAAATAAATGATATTAGTGGAATTCATCCACCCAGAAATCTATTTATTTGTGTTAAGGTCACCAGTTGAAAAAACAAGCGCAGCGGGGTATATTGAGTTTTTGGAGAGAGCTTCAAAAAGAGAATAAAAAAGAAGAGAATATACATACATACGTTCCAGTCCCATCCCAATATATAGCAGTAGCAAAAACCATTAAATTTCTTCAAATGGAGATTTCTTTCCTCTTTGTTGGTATTGAAGTTCTCTTGTGGAATGGAATGAGAGCTTCGCATGGTTTGGTTGCTGACGGTCGTATCTGTGTGTGTTTGAATGTGAGTACAATTGCATAGCCCATCTTCAATGACCTGTCCTGTTGACGACTACAACGACAACGGCGACCATGATGATGATGCTAATGTTGGTCACAAATTCAATTGAAAGACGTTTACGTTTTGTTAAGCCCACAGGGGAACTTTGCTTCGCTCTTGGGTGAAATGTGTCTTGTCTACTGCTTTCTCCTTTTATTCCATTCTATTTTCTCTTTTTTTTAATGCTCTATGCCCCCAACTATTCCACACACACCCATGATGCACCGCACCACTGCTTGCACCATATATAACAAGCTTAATATGTACTTGCTCAGTATTATGGTGGTGGTGACTGGGGATTTTACATTGTGAACAATTAAATAGATGGAACAAGACTAGACAGTGGTAATAATAAGAAATAATTTACTTATTACTTCTCTTTCTACCATCTTCACTTGAAAAGAATGGGAAAACCACGCCCATACATTTTTTTTACTTGAAGGTCTTTCTTTTGAAGTATAGTCAAATAGCTAATACGTTTTTCACTCTTTTTTTCTACTTTAGGTACTGACATGGTACCACATACCATTCGTTTCATGCTCAGTGCAAGAATGCGAAAAAAGTAAATTGTCCAAAAAAAATTCGCTCACCTACCAAACAAAAGCTTTAACATGCTTCTTTCTCAAAAAACGCACACACTTAAATTCACCCTTCATAGCTTTGTAGATTGCCAAGACCTTTCTAAAAAAGAAGCTTCCCTCCAGTGATCCACATAAACATGGCATTGTAATATAAAAAATGTGGAAGTATCCTGCTCACAGTGTCAACACACACAACCTTGAAATAATCACAGGAACGAGAGAATCATTTCATTCCGTACAACCAAACCAACTTTGTTGAACACAAAACTTTTCTCTTTCTTAATATAACTTTAATATCTTTACTTATTACAGAGTTGGCTAAAGAATTAGAAGAAAAATTGATTCATTTCGTTTTATAATGTATATCATCACAAAACATTTATCGTCATTATTATCTTTATCATACCATACGACCCATTTTCTACCACTTTGGCTTCCCTTTTCCTTTTTAGCAGCAGGAGCTTCATTGCAATTTTTTCTTTTATTTTTTTTTGTGCTCAGGATCTTCCTCCCCTTCTCCTTCGGTTTCAAACTAAAATTTATCTGGGGGAAAAGTTACTTGTGTCCTTTAACAAAAGAACAAGAAAAGAAAAGGGCGGGAGGTCTAATAAATGTATGTTTCCTTTCCAGGCAGTCAGGGTACTCATCCTCTTCTCATATTGTTTTTCTCTGCTAAAAAAATCTTATAAGTAATTTCTTGGCTTCGGGTATTATGTGCAAAAAGTGTGCAATGAAAGAAGAAGAAAAACTAACTTACTACACCGTGTCATGAGAGATGGAAATGGTTTTTGTTGCCAACTGTTTTTAAAAATTGGGAAGATCGACAGGCGCCAGCTTTCTGTTCTAGAACCTTCCTCTCTTCAGTGCTATCAAAAATAATGAAAAAGTTTATAGGGGAAAAAATTATTGTCTGTCCATCTCCTTCTGTTGTGGGACAAGTAGTTTGGTTGGAGAAAAAATTAATAGAAGTTACATTATGTGTGTCTGTGTGCTCATGTTCATGTATACTCATCTCCATCTCTGACGGAATGCAGTTTTTTGTAGCAATTGCTCAAACGTACAGTAAACAATGAGGAAAAAGTCGTAGTTTTTCTCTCCGTCTGAAAAAATCTATTCAATAGCAATAAAATTGAAAAGGAAAAAAGTATCAAAGTAATCAGGGTCGTCACGTCATGATTCTTCTTAAAGGGCACCAATACCAATACATGTGATTGTAATGCAATGCAGCTGTCTGCTGGACTTGTCTAATATGAAGTGATACTAGTTTTCTACAGCAGACTATAGATAGGTTGTAATAATAAGTAGTCATCTCATTTCTCGTCTTTATTTACTTTCATTTAAAAAATAAGAAGATCCTCCAGCTTTCTTGTCTGGATGTTTGGCATTGGCATTCGGACTTTGTATTATTTTTGGACAGCTTTTGTCATAACATTAATATATAATTCAATGAATATATTCATACATAAATATATATATGCCAATGAAACAGATCTAGTAGCGCCCTTGATAATAGTTCAAGTGCTGAGTGAGTCATTCATGCTTTTGATAGAAAAGTGAGCCAAGAAAGGAAGGAATTGTAATTCAAGCAAAAGTTTTCATTGCCAGCTCAACTCACTCAGTTCACCAAAGCAAATCAAGAAAAAAGGAAATAAACAGGAAAATATAAGAACAGAATACGTTCTCTCATTCTTTTTTTTACGTTTCACTAATACAAAAGGGACGGTTTAGTAGAGGCGGCGGTAAAAACCTAAAGGAAGTGAAGTCACAATTTGAGAAAGCAGCCAATGTTTTTTCTTCTTTTCTTTCCTTCATCTCATCAGAATAACTATATTTACTATGTTATTTGCAACAGAAGGGCTGGTCAAGTTACATTACAACAAAGCTATATAGTTGATGTTGTTGGTATAGTCATAAGATTGGATGTAAGATAGAGGGAGAAAGTGAGACCGATGGGTGGATTTTTTCCCTTTTGTTTCTTTTACTGCTGCTGATATTTCATACCCTCTTGTATTTCTCTCAAGGTCTTCACCTTCTCCTCTCGCAAATAAAGATGTTGCAGTGGGTAAATAAAAAAGACTATTGAAAAGCAAGCTGGGGGAATCAGGGAATGGGTGTGTGTATTGTGCATACAAACACGTATACAATATCTCCTTCATCTTTTGCACTTTTCCTTGCACTCTTTTGACATGCCTAAGATTTTTTACTTTCTCGCTTTCTCTTTTTTGGCTCTGATGGTTTTTGTTGTGCAATTTTTAAGTTTAATGTCAGAGAAAAAAGTGGAATTTTGTTTTGAAAAAACCCAAACTGTAACCTAGTTTAAAACAACCTTTCTTATTATTATTAAATGTATTTGCGTAAAAAAAAGTCTGAAGTCAGTTTTGAATGATACTCTGTGGAGATCATAAGGTTAAGATCTTTTATCCCTTTTTGTCCTTATCTTGAGTTGTTTATATACAATGCAAAATGTTGGTCGAAAACAAGTAAACATACATACATATTATATTCCCATTCCTCTAAATAAAATAGTAAATGCAAAATAGGGTAAAGGCAGGGCTGTTGGTAGTTATAGGTTTTGTCCTTACAGATCTAAAAAGCGAAGTACTTGTGCTGGTGGCAATTCTCAGATTTCGTTTTTGATGGTAGTGGTGGTGGTGCCTGATGGTGTCCATTATGTAAAGTATCAATGTTTCTATTATACTTCACTCTATATGCCCCCTTTACATAATAATACAACCTGCTGTTTTTGTTTCCTTGTTTTGTGTTCCTAGATTGCAGTGTTATTTTTCGTGGTCTCATTCACTCTACATTTTCATCGTTTTCTTTCCGAGAAAAGTATGTACCAAAGTGTACCATATACCGTCACCGTCAGGCTACTTTTTAAGGTCGCTTTGTAAATAGTAAATACGCAGTAGTGCTCTAGAAACGGAGATATTTACCACTTTTCTTCTTTACTACTTCTCCACTTACATATAATATCATTTTGCGCTTTTGCCCTTGGAAAAGTGTAAAATTGTCTGTAAACTCGTCGTTTTTTTTGAAAAACTAAAAACCCCTATCGCTTCGTCGTGTTCAACAAAATTTTAATACTGAAGAACTAAAAGGAGCGTAAATGTACAATGTAGAACAGCTCAAAAATGAGAATGATGATGATGACAATTCTAACATACATATATACAAATGCTACTTGAGAAAAAGTGAAGTGAGTGGTTTGGTTTTGATGCTGGAGGAAAATATGCAAACAAAAAACCTCACAGAATTTGAGCAAGTAGGGTAATAACAACAAGTAGCCCAAACAAAACAACCAAACAAAAAAATATGTACACACACAAAAAGGGGATTACTTTATTTATAAAAAAACAGTCTTTTTTATATAATTTAGGTTGAATTGTTAGAGGATACTGCGCACATACTCCAAAAAAGCTTTAAAGAAAAAAAATGAAAATAAAGGAAGAGAAATATGTTGCGATATGGCTTTGTATAGTTTGTCTTTGTAAATATATCCGCTCATCATCAAAATCATTACAGAATGTGTGCTAGTGGTAGTGGTGGCCTTCCTCACTTGATTTTTTTTTTGCATAGTGTCTGTAGCTGTTTTGGTTATGGGTTGTTTTTATTTTGAAAGCCAATGGAAATAAGTGAGTACACTTGGGACATAGGGGGGAAAGGCGTACTTTTGGAAATAAACATTGGAAGAAAATGTGTATGGCCTTGCGTTTGGATGTAAAGTGAACATAAAAGGCTTTCCAAAAAAATATATTCATTTTCTCTCCATCGTTAGCATCTCAAACCAGACTTTCAGGATCATGAAATTTTTTACCAGATTTTTTTTCTTGACAATAATGTAGAATATTTTTGGTCTGAAGAGGATTTTAGCAGGTTTTGTGGTGGAAAAAGGACAATGCAAAACTTGTTATACTTGTTATTATCCTTGTATGTGCTTTCACTTTAAGTACCTATACATCATAGTATTTATAGCATCAAAGGAATGCAATCTGAGAAAATTGTTTTCTTCAATTTACGTACAATTTAGTATCCTTTTATTATGTAGCAAGCTTGAATCTAGTTTGATGTGAGTAAGTGAGTAAAATGCACTGTTGCATAATAACAGTAACGTTATATTTTGGACTTGGATTAGAATGTATTCATATAGAATAGAGTAGAGCACACTGGAAAAAAAGAGGAGGATGCAATGGTGATATAAATGATGACGATAATGTAAAATGGTAGTTTTGTACTTGAGGCGTAATTGGATGAAATGGTGTGTTGCTTTTAGTCCTTTTTTGCTTTGAAGTTTTTTTGTTAGTAAAGTAAAGAGCTTTTTTGGCTTCTGTTTTTGTGCACTTGGGGAGGAAAATGTTTACTTGTGTTTTGCTCAGGAATATAAGTAGAAATACTAATATTTAATACCACACAACGTAGTAAAAAATATTTTACATGAGCTTATTTTGCTTAGAAAATATATACATGTATTCCGTCCTCTATACATAAATTCATACGTAAATTATTGTGTTTTCCTTTTTACATCATTGTTTGTTTGCATTGCAAGCCTTTTGTACTCTTACGGTAGCTCAGCATGCATCTCCCTTATTAATAGCAAAGTTGTCCTTTGGCAAATAAATTAAATAAATAAATACAAGTTTTCTCAATTTCAAGCTGGTTCTATCCAAAGAGAGAAAGTTGTAAAAAAAGTGTGCATAAAGCTCGAAAAACAAAAACCAACCATGGCGGCGGGCGGTGGCTGCCTGCTCATTTTTTTATTATTTGCTTGTTGGTCTATTGTCAACACTGTTTACTTCGTAATTCAATTCAATTAGGTCAATAGCAATTTGGAGAAAGGAAAATGTAAGAAGTTTCGCTCGAAGTGTCTGTTATATTTCTTCGGTTATAATTGCAAATTAAGTAATTGTTTTATACTGCACAATTGCACCCAAATTACATAGAAGATTTAGTATTCTACTCTGTTCGACTTCAAAAGTTTCAAGGTTAACTTTGTTACAAGACTAATTTAAAATGCACAGCCTACTAATTACTATTATTTGAAGAGCGACAAGGAACATATTTGATATAATTTTGTAAAAACGTATTTAAGCAAAGCATTTAGGCGAATTGTTAATAATAATTAATGACCCTAATCACCCAACAATGTAGAAAATTGTGTCCTTACTACACAAAGTAAAAAGGGATTACTTTTTTATGAAAAACTTTTGAGGTGGATGATGGTGCTGGTCGGCTTCTGAGAGTTTTAGCCTTCAAAAACAAAAGAGAAAGTTTGTAGCATACTTACAAGGAAAGTATGACAAGTGGAAAGTATATAGCCTGTTTTTTTTGGCTGCCACACACGCGTGTAGAATGTGTTTGTAGAAAAGTAGAGAAAAGTTTGAGATTGAGGAGCTTACTGCTACTTTCTCAAGTATTTTGGAAGTAATAAGTAAAGTAAGTAGCGTAAATAAGGCGAGAGTTTTAAAATGTGCAAATTGTAAAGAGCACACACAATATTATATCAATTATTTCCAGTAAAAAAAGTTTTCAACTCAAATAGCAGTTATTTTATGTATGTCGCGTGGAAAGCTAGAACGAAAAACATTTCCAAGAGAGGAGAAAGCAGAAAGAAAACGAGAGAAGCAAAAGGATTTATTTTGGTTCGTTAGTTTAGCTTAAGTTTAAACGTCAACCGTTGAAAATACCAAGTGTTTTTCGTACTTTCAAACAACTTTTTAGTCAACATGACTCATTTACTCTATTTTTTAAAAACTTGTAGCCAAGTTTTGTGAAAGTCAAGAGTTCACAGTAAGTTGTAAGACGATGGACGATGGACGATGACTGGTACAGTTGTAACTGTACGTGTAAAACTATAAAATATGTTTTGAAGTGAAGAAAAGGGGCAAAACTGGAAAATGGAGAAAGAATTGGTTAGCAAAAATATACATTTGAAAGGAAAGAAAATACAAGCATAACTAAATGGCATATTGTACGCGTTCAAATGAAATAAAATGAAAAACGGTCATCTTCATTGGTCCACCGTACACGAAAAGGTTTTTACATTCAACGGACTCTCTGAAAATTTCAAAGAGAAAATGAAGACAAGAACAAGTAAGAAAATTCGTTTAATAATGATATATTTTGTAGCAAAATGAAAATTGCAAACTGAAAATAAGGTTGTATTACAACAACAGCTCTCTACCAACCTACATAAAACAAGTAGAAAGTCTATGTACCACACAACCACCACCACCATCACCACCGCCAAAAACACTAGACCAAATAAAGGTATCTGGGGGAAGAAAGTATGTAATGTAGAGTGTGCCACTGTTTGTGTGTGTAGCAGTACATTACATAATACCAGAAAAGCCAGCATAATCTCTGTGGAGTTTTCTTTAGTAATAAAACATTTGTAGCTAATTCCCTTTTCTCTTCTTGTTGTTCATCTTACAAAATGAAAAGAGCATTTTCTCTACTTTCTCCTTGTACAAAAATAAAGTTAAAAAAGAAAGACGATACTAAACATTCTATGTACATGTGAAACAAGTAGAGTATGAGCGTGCTTTTTCTTACATTTTTGGAGGCACAGAAAAACCTAAAAACCTCCAAAAAATTGAGAAACCGTAAACTACATAGCAGCAATAATAATGACATATACCTACAAAAGTATTTAATATGTTTGTAGAGTAACTAAAAATAATAATACTGTTCGTTAACTTACTATTACTTCCAATTTCACCAATTCACTAGAATTTTATTACATGAAGTACAGAATAGCAAAAGAAAAATATTAGGCTTCTCTTGAAGAAATATTTCAAGGTTCCTCTACTGCCTCTACTTCCTTCCTGTCTTCATTCCTCTTTTTTTTGTTCTTCACTTTCACCAGCATCAAATATTTATTGCCATTTTTTCCCAGACATTTTTTTCTTATTATGCTTTATAAAATGCACAATATTGAATTTTTTCTTATGTCGGAAAAGTTGGATTAGCCGAACAACATTACTGGATCATGTTATATTTATAGATGCACTTCCAATTTAAACTTGAAACATAGTATAAAGATTTAGTATTGAATGTGCAGCTTGCTCTACTCGGTAACTTCATAGCTTGAGAACATGATCATGCAAACATATATTCCGCAATCGAAAACTTTTTTAAAACAAACCAACAACAGAGACAAGTAAATAGCTAGTTTAACCTTCGAATTTTACATGATATCGTTGTTGTTTTTTATACAACATGATATGTTTTTTTACAAAACGAAGGCCACAAAACTACACTCACATAAAGTACATTTTTTGTACCAAACAAACTCAAAAAAATTGTGGGTTGCGAGATGTGAGCTCAGACAAAATGGATGTTTAATACGGGGGACGGTTTCATAATAAATTCGTAAGTTCTCTTAATTCTCTTGGTAAAAGTATCTTTCCCGTCGTTGTATGTCTTTTTTCTCCCAAACTTCTTGTTTGTTTCGGTTTTGTTGGTATTTCCTGAGTATATAAATCTCAAATGGGGAAAAACTACTGAACCGTGTGTGTGTGTACCTCTTTTCACCCAGACTAGAATGTTTAATATACGTACCTGCACTGAACTCACATCAAAAAAATCTTCACCCAGACATAGAAAAACTAAAATCTAGTATAAATATATGATAATGACAAAGTTCCATTCAAAATTTCCCTGCTAAATATTAAATTCCACCATTACAAAATGAGTAAAGTGGTTCTAGAAACTTGAGAACGAATGAACAAAGTATAATTATTTTTTGGAAATCTACACATTTTGTTGTGACGTGATTTTCACAGAAAAACATAGTGAGATAATGATACATTGCTATGCTATTATGTTTTCCCATTATGCTATTGTCGTTATAAAATGAATAGCATGAAAATTATATAATAGCAGAAGCAACAACAACGCCATGCTTGCAAATTCCTTCCCCGGAGTTTTTCCCCACTGGAGAACGTCGTGTCTGTTGCCATTGTGGTAGTTGTCTTGTCGTTTCTCTCTGATGCACATAAGCATAATAAGTCATATTAGATAGTGAAAGTAAAAAGCATCCAACCTTTCATCCACACATTCATAAAACTTACTATTATAAATTAAACTTTTTTTTGCATTTCACCTTTGTTTTCTGCAGGTTCCCTTGTACAATTTTCCCAACACGTTTTCAGTTTCCAACTAAAATGGCAAAGAGGACGTCAATGGAGTTCACAGCATGAGATAAATAGCAGGAGGAAACAAAGTGATGTATGTACAAAAGGAATCTTTCAATGCCTTCGTTTTTCCACATATTAACCACTCGACAAAGTTCTCTCGAAACTACAAGATAGACTGCTGTGTCTGTGTATAAAACAAAAACAATTTCTGGTAAACAATAACTTTCCTCGATACCGTCGCGTCAACTTAGGTTTTTGTCACAAAAGAACAAAGCAAAGCAAGTCAAGTGCAATGAAATTGGTCAGAGAAAGAAGAATGTTCATAAATCATATATAATATTTGTAAACATGTATATTTTAGCTAGAATAGTAAATTGTATTTAAAAATTGATTCTCAAAATCCTAAATCAATTGACTTATTCATGAGATTTATATTTTTACTTCTTTCCAAAAAAACTAGACGTCTATTGTCTATCCTTTTGAGACATAAGTGTTCAGTGCTCTTTCGAAGTATTGTACAAACGCAGCACGTTTCCTTTTTGTAAGAAAAATAGTTATATATACTAAAACCTATGCTGCTATGCGTGGGTTCATATTTGATCACCTTATCAATTTGTAAATGCTACAGGGGATTGTTCTTTCCCCGGAAAATCAAAGGTATCCAAGCTATAAGGCGAAAAGAGCAGTGTAATGGTTGGTATACCTTATAATTTCTGTGAATATTTATGGAAAGGATGTTGCCTGTGAAAAACAATTCTTAGAAAATTCATGGTTGAAGTCATAATAATAAATTGCCTCACAATAAAATTCATCGAATTCAATTTACTCCTTTCTCTACACAGACTAAAGGAAGCCATGCAGAAGTCTGCTTTGTTCTCGTGTGTGTAAGTAAACACATTTGTTTTCCTATCAAAACAATCCATTATTCTGAAAAGTTTATTATCATTTTATTGATGGATGGATGGATGAAAATCCCAGTTGAAGTGTGGTAACGGTAATTGTTCTTGCTATTGAACCACGAGCCACAAAGCACTAAAGAGAACTTTTTCGTGGAAATCTCATGCATATAAATAAACACTAATTATGATAAATTTTCTACTTTTACGCTGTAAATTCATTGACCTAAGCATGGGCAAAGTTATTCAAGCTAAAACTCAGTGCAATGCATGGATCCAAGATCCCATTTTCACAGACAGTACAAATAGTTCGGAGAAATATTTGAAGGTTTCCCAAAAACAATACAAATTGAATTTCCAATAATAATAATCGACGACAATGTCCTTACGACTAAAATAAATCTATTTCTGTACGAACCTATCAGTTGACAGTATGGTGCACACATGGACGTTATAAAAGCTTTGCATCATTTTCTGTTCTAATAAATTGAACCTTAACCCGAAATCACTTTAGATCATAATGCGTGGGTGTGCATCTCATTATACGCATGCATTATTTTCTATACAAATTAAACCTTCACATAATCGTATTACCTGATTCTTTCGCCAGGTATGCAAAGCTTTGCTATGTTGATGTTTTCTTAAGACAAAGTTTCCTTCAACATGAATTGCTTACCTTGCGACTATTACGTCACTAAAAGTGTAATATTTCCGTAAACTAAGACAAGATAAGTTTACAACGTAACTTTACATTGTTAAAGCATAGTCTGAATATATAATATTTGTATGTATGTATATATTATATGCATTAGTGTAAGCCGCTCAATGAGGACAATAAGTAATCGCTTTACCTTAGTCCTTGGAAAATAAAGTAGCGTTGAATAGGACAAGGAGACATAACATTATTGAAGCAATGAGATATCTGTTTTGCTTGTGTAAGCTATTTTATAATGCCTTAAAGCTATAAAGATTTTTAGAATGTGTTTTCAATGTAAAGGATTTTCCCAACGGATTGACAATTCTCAAACCACCACACTTTATAATCTGTCCGCCTCCAAAGTTATATGACTATTCATCAGATACAAGCCTCTACACAAAGCTTGTCATATGCATTATACAATTTGGTTGCAATGTCTCTAAGCGCACACGTGTATGTCACATCAAAATATAAAATGGGATTTTTTATAGCTGCTGCTGTCGGACATTTAAAGTGCTCACGCAGACAAGCATACATAAATACCCAACTTTTACATAGTGTCTGGAAATGATAACGGTAATTACAGATGAGAGTAGTTTCCTATATACATATGCCATGCCATGTTAGATTTAAATCACTTTAGATTTTACAACGAATGTTTTAAGTACCGGGGATCGTGTTTAGTTAAAAACAAGTGCAATAAATGTTGAGTCGTGTTCCGAATGCATAATAGATGCAGAGCAATAACCAACGGTTGATTGTTGTCCTAATGTGTTGCGTGAGTGTAGTAGAAGTTTTCATGTTTCCTCCAAATTTAAACGCATCAAGTCTTCATGAGAAGCTGTCGTCCGTTTTTGCTATGTCTGATGTTATATAAATGCTTGCACCTATTACTTCACTGCTTTTTATCTTATCTGTTCCTGTCTGTCTTTCCTGCCCTATCTTCTATCCAACCCAAGTGGGATGCTATTGTGTACCATTTTGTTGGTTTAGGTCTTGGATGGAAACTAAATAAAACAAGTGAGGTGAAAAGCAGCAAGGTCATTACAATCGTTACACAAGTTATAGAATAAACAGCTTTTCATTGTAAATTCATTCAATTCTATTGTTTTTTCTACGTTTGGTTTGTACTAAAACACACACAGCTTCTATTGCAGTGGACGGAGTACGTGACGGCACTAGCACTAGCAGTAAGGTTTTGAGGTGCAAGTCTGGTGTGATGATGACGAGACGGAAAGGTCATAAAAGGTTTTGGAGAATATTATCTCCAAGAGAAAGTGCAAGATTCTCACTTTTTCTGCAGTTTACCCCAAAATAAAAATTCATTGTGAGTTACATTCAACCAAGCAAGCAAGACAAATTCTCAATGAAAACTTTACAAATTACAATTGACCTTATAAGGGAAAAACTCAGTCAGAAAGAATGTGACATGACATTCGTTTTACTTTAATTTTCTATGAAAATCCATACATGTTGGTTTGCTTGTAACATTTAGGGTAAAATCCACTGTCACAATCTCTTTAATCCAATGATTGCTCCATAAATAAAGAATATATTGAAGGGAGCAATACTTTTTATCTTTATTTCATCCACTGTGTTCTGGAAAAAACCACCACCCTCAGTCTGATCACTATTTGGCATCATCACCTTTTCTGCTATACTATCAATTCCAAGTATATCTATAGTTCAGTTCAGTCCATAGTCGTTTTATACTCTCTGTGGTGATTGTAGTATAGTAGGTGGTGAATAAAGGTGAAAGTAAATGACTTCTTCAATGTCACTTGCCAGTTGAGCTTGTGTCCTCCTGCTACGTATGTATGTTGCGCTTGAAGGCATGCTTGCTGTCATTGGGGAATGCCTATGTGAAACAATAAAAAGGAAAACAGTGTAATGTGAATAATGTTTTCAAAGTGTTATCTCTCCCTTATTCTTGATTTTATACCATTTCCTTACGGTTTTCCACTCAAATAATATTATAGATAGAAGTTATGGATGAAATATAAAATTTCCCATGAATCAAGCAGTTTACTATAAATGAGAAATCGGGTATGGTATACGTAAGTGCTGAGCGTAAGATGATCAGAGAGAATGATGATTATTGTCTACTAAACTTAAATGTCCTGGAATCCTGGAGGCTGCAATTAACGGAGACGTTAATATACTGGTGTCCGATTCCCATTTGCTTATCTCTCTTACTTTTTGTCTTATACGCTTTGCAATATATTACTGATGTTGGCGTAATCCAAATGATTTTTGGTTTCCGATTACTTTACTAAACAGTGTCACGTTAAGTCACGTCAAGTCACGTCAGACATCAGACACCTTCTGTTCGGCTTATATACATAGTAACTTCATCGAAACTATCTCATGCTCATTTATTACAAGTTTGGTCATTTCACGTGCTGTTGGCAATGGGACTTTGCGAAAGAAGATATTGAACACGACATGATAAAAATAAATTGGGTTATTTATTGATGACCATTTGAGATACCTGCCCTTTACTTTTCACGACACTTCATTTCATTGAACAGTTGTTCTTTCCTTTTTGCCCGTGGTGGTACCAACCAACCAGGGTGTATCATGTATGGTGGTTGTTGGAAAAACATTTAGATAATGGTAGTAAAATATTGATCTTTCGACTTCTCACGAAAATGTACTGTGTAAGTATTGTTATGCTTATTATTAGTAGTTTTCTGGTCTCTTCCACTTGCAGCGCCACTGGACTAGAGTTCGCACTGAATTGGAAACTGTATTCACTACTGATTGACATATTATTTGTATACTGTTCTAGTGTCAACAAAATAGTCAAAAATTATTTTTTGCAGGTGGCATACAAACTCAACTGATACAAATTACGCCGGTTTTTGTCAAAGCTAAAATATAAGCCATAAATCTTCATCTACGCAAACTTTGCATGCATGAATTGTGCTCATTGTATACAGTCTATTTATGTAAATATGTAAATAATAGCCAAATACAAAAAAAATTCACAAGACGATTCAATCGTTAGCAGTAGTGAATCAGCACTTGAAAAACAGAGACCATGAAGTCATCGAAAAGTGTGTTCATTAAAAACAAAGATGGTTCCCAAAAAAAAGGATTTGGATCTGAATTTCGAGTAGTCAATGTTATTGATTTTTTGTGAATATGATATTGCCTTGAAAGAACCTTGTAGTAACACATAATGCCTCTATTCCATTTCTCATTTTCTATTTTTGTTTAGAAAGTGAAGTGTTAAAAAAATTCAGCCGGAAAAATAGGAAGTACGTCAAGATAATGATGTGATGAGACGGTTATTATTTTAATGATCGACCTCTTATTGTATATTTGGCACGAATGCAAGAATTCTTAAAAAACAAGTTAATATTATAATAATCTTTTCTATTTACTTTAGATTTACTCAATAGTCATACACTTCTCAAATTAATTACATAACATCTCAAAAACTTTAATAGCTTAGCTTAATATATTTTTGTTGTTAGAATATAAGACAGAGTGACAACATTTCAATTTCAATCAACTGACTGGAACAACGAAAATATACAAATAATAGGGCTGTTAATAATAAATTATACATTCCTATTTAAATCCACTAGTTCTTCAAACTTATCTAACATTTAAAAATAAATTCAAAAGTTAAAACATAAGAATTAGACCTATTTTGCTCAAACTACCATTGTATTTCACTTGCATTTCAATCTAAATAGCACTTAGTACTTAGATACTTAATTCCAAAATGATCTGAACAATTGGCTAGAGTAAAGATACGTTGGTGCAGTGTGAAACAAAATGAGATCAATTTTAGTATGAACAATCGAAGGAGTGCATTCATTCGGCCCTAAAATTTGACTACGAAAATTAATGTTAATTAAATAAGTCGATTGGAATCGTTCGGGCCCGGCACCATTCTTTTACTAATTTTAGGACGCACAACCTGAAGATTGCAAGTGTGGGGGCCCCTACACTATCCCAGTCCCAATTTTAGTATGTGCAATCCGAAGATTGGAAGCGTCGGGGCCCTGACACTAATCCAGTCCCAATTTTAGTATGTACAATCCGAAGAATGGAAGCATCGTGGCCCCGACACTATCCCAGTCCCAATTTTTAGTACGTGCAATCTGAAGATTGCAAGCGTCGGGGTCCCGACACTATCCCAGTCCCAATTTTAGTATGTGCAACCTGAATATTGCAAGCGTCGGGGTCCCGACACTAATCCAGTCCCAATTTTAGTACATGCAATCCGAAGATTGGAAGCGTCCGGGTCCCGACACTATCCCAGTCCCAATTTTAGTATGTGCAATCCGAAGATTGGAAGCGTCGGGGCTCTGACACTAATCCAGTCCCAATTTTAGTATGTGCAATCCGAAGATTGGAAGCGTCGGGGCTCTGACACTAATCCAGTCCCAATTTTTAGTACGTGCAATCCGAAGATTGGAAGCGTCGGGGCTCTGACACTAATCCAGTCCCAATTTTTAGTACGTGCAATCTGAAGATTGCAAGTGTGGGGGCCCCTACACTATCCCAGTCCCAATTTTAGTATGTGCAATCCGAAGATTGCAAGCGTCGTGGCCCCGACACTATCCCAGTTCCAATTTTAGCACGTACAATCCGAAGACTGCAAGTGTCGGGGCCCCGATACATTCTCAGTCGTAAGATCACTTCTATTAGTTTGTGTACAGTAAAACAAATTTCTACCACATTGCAACATAAAACTTTCTGACTCAGAATTTATCCTGCTGCTTCGGAACTTCCGTCTCTGACAGAGAGAAGCAAACCAATAATTAATTTTTGTCATTTCTTACATAGGTAATTATAATAGTAAATGAATAATGAATTGTATGATGTATACTCGCATTTGTGCACAATGGGTTTAAATTTTTTGATTGACAGTTAAATTACATCCGAGCAATAAGGAAAGTGATTTCCTTGATTTAGGTAATAATTCGCAAAATTGCCTTCTTCTTGCCTGCTCATAAGATTTGTTGTGAAAGTATTAATGTGATGATTAAATTGAAGGTTATATGGCAAGTTGCTTTCATTCTTCCGAAGACTAAATTACTACTTCAATAATGAATACTATCGAATCACTGTTGTTCTACTGTCGGCGAAAGTTGAATTTTAATTTCCAGAAAGAGGGACGTGAATGAACTGATGTCAAAATATAAGGAAATGATATTAAATACGAATTTGTTTTCAAACGCTGCGTCAACATTTAAGAATAGGATTAAGTTTCTAGTGGTAAGTTACTATCAAGTGTAAGGTATAACGAGTGTTCATAAAAGGAGAAAGCTGTTTTTTTTGCATTTAGCCAATATTATATTCTAAGACCATGATATTTATCGATTCGCGTCACCCTTATAAATTGGCATATGCGTTCAAAACGGTTTTAAAGTACTTAACTGTCTCCATTTTTATCAATAAATCCTTTCCAATAAATTTACTTATTGCTCTTTCCCTCCTCTTAATACCTGCTTGAGCGCTGCTATCCTATTCAAAATTGTCAACTTTAGCTTGTTGGTAAACCAATCCAGAGATAAAGTTGAAAAAGAACAACTCAATAAAGCAACACATATGCACCACTTTCTCTTCTGCTTGATATAGTGAGCGTCTTTTGGAAGGAAATGGGATATTTTCTCATTCTACCTACACATATTTTCACGCATCGCTACTTACGTATCTGTCGTCATTGCTTTGCTGCTTCAATTCACAACTATTCCAAAAACCGGTTACAATAAAAAAGCCAGCCAAATTTTGTCATAAAAAGAAAGTATTTCTGCATAAATGCCTCAAGAAAAAAATATATTAGGTATCACACAAACCAACATAAACAACATCTATTCGTTTTATTCTCAGTGGCGATATGTGTGTTCCTTCATGTCTTATTTTCGTTAGCATTGCATTAAATAAAACGAAAAAAATCCTAGCTTTTTCTTGGTTGGCCGAACAGCAGGACCCAAGCTTGTTTACAAACTACCTTTCCACATGAAATCTCCGATTACATCTCTCTATTTCCGGTAATTCTCCTATTTTTCGCATTTCCCCACTTTGCTCCAAAGACCCTTCTCCGATCAATTTCCTTTCACTTTACTCATGCAACTCTGAAATAGGTTATCTTGCTTTTCTGCATATACATGCATTTGTTTGTATGTATATATATTTCCCTTTCAATTCAATGCAACCTTATCAATAAATTCATAAATTAGTTCACCAGTCGCAATTATCTCACTCCCACAAACTATTAGTACCACCCTCTCAGCCCTGCACTAATAGTAATGATCCCAAACAACATCTCCTTCATTTCCCTTGTACATTACAATAGCCGTCATATCGTCATTCACATCTGCCACATGACATGATCATGGTGTACAATGTACAAACCAAAAAGTTGAATGATCTTGTTTTTCTGCCCATTAATATGCAATCATCAAAGAAACATCCTCATCAGCACTCCAGTTCAAGAGAGACCAATGAACTTGTGTCCTCGTCGACATTCGCTGGATTTGTGTGTTAAGATTTTTAATTTAGATTAATTAAATATTTCGCCATGTCTTAGGGTACATGATTGCTAGGCTGTTTGGTTGATGACTCACCATCATCATTGCATAAGATGATTCTGTTTGCGATAAAGTTATTAAAACGAAGCATGACTATTTTGTTAACTGCTTTTCTGATGTTCAACTACCCAAAAAGAGAATCTTGATGAAAATCACAAAATAAGTGTTGTGAGAAACAGGGCATTCCTACTATTTAGAACCCCGTTCTCTTTTACCCATAATGCAAATATTGGATACAATGCATATAAACGTCAGTTGTTACACGCCATATACATTAGTTAAGTTCCGCTCCTGCTTCCATTACCGCTACAGCGCAATTTATTTTTTTCTCCTTCTTACTTAACCTTGTCTAAAGTTGGGCAATCAATTGCATTGGAAAGAAGGCGGAATAAATGGCCGCCCAATAAATGGTGAAATTACAGGCTTTTCTATGCCTCTTTTGAACTCCCCGTAATTATCCTGTGAACCCATGCGTTGTACAAGTACATACAAAACACAGTAACATTGAGTAACCCACACACACAATAAAACGGATGATGAGAACACTTTTCTTGTTCGCCGCCCGATTGTCCTCTATTACTTATCCAGGGAAAGGAGGAAGACGAAGAAGAAGATCTACAGAAAAAAAATGTGAAACTTAAAGAATTTACTTCTTTCTCCGCTCGCCTCTCTCTTTACTTTTACTTCACTCACCACAGTAAAGTTATACTGCGAGGTTTTTGTAACATTTAAGTGTTTTTTTCTTGAAGAATAGAATAAAGAATACGCTTACATTATTCGCATGTTGTAGCATAATACATTAGACAGTGGTGGTGGTGGTGATGCTGATACTAAGGGTAGTAGTGGGCTTTTCTATAGGACATGATGATCACTAGACATGAGACGACGATGCAGTAGCCATAACGGTCGTGTAGGTTGGTGTTAGCTTTAGTGACGGCGATCACAATGATGGCGATAACTTACCTTATATTTATTAGCTCAATTTTTCTCTCATGAATTTTCCCACTGTACAATTTCATATGCAAGAATATACAATACATAATATTTTTCTTTTCACTTGAAACAAAATGTTTTTTTTTCACTACACATATTCTTCTTATAAGAGTAATAGCATTTGTACCACGACCATGCAATTCAGTGTCTGAAAAGATTGCTTACACCATTTTTTCATCACTATCATCGTATACTCAAACGGTATCCAATCCACCAACACACGGGAAAAAGGTGGGAAGGCGAAAGCTTTGCCATTACCACCGACACTGATGCCACCATGCTACCACTTTTCTTTTTTTCATTCATGCGCTTGTGTTAAAGGCTTTGCTTGGTGAATGTCACTAGATTTTTTTTACAACATGCAGCATCCGTGTCATCCGCCATAGTTTAAAGAAAAGAAGGAAGGATAAAGTCAATGTCACAATTTTATAGTAAACTACATACATATGTTTCACGGAGGAGCAGCAGTGGGCCCTATTCTTAAGACCTTGTTATTTTCCCTGCATAGAGCAAAAGTTTGCCATGATCATTTCATCTTCGTATATTTACAATACTTTATGCCACTAAAATGCTATATTGCCAGTTTAGAGACATAAAGGGAGCCAGCAGCGGCGGCGGCGTTGAGAGAAGTAAAAGCATGCAAAACATAAAATTTTCCCAGTGTCCTGAGGAAAGGAATGCGTTTCTCTTCTTCATGTGTGTTTATATACGCTGCCGCCTTGTGCCTAGAAGGCACATAAGCTTATATAAGTATACAGAAAGCTGAATGTTGTTTCTCAGGATTCATGATGATAGCTATGGTGGAGGTGGTAGTGGTGGGTGGATGGAAATGGCAAGCAAGAAAGAGAGAAAGAATGTAGGCATGTTACACAGTTTCCCTTGTGTTGTTGTTCCCTCCATTCATTGCCGCGGAAAATGGATGCCTTTCCCCAAAAACTCGTTTCCTCTCATGACAAGTGATAAATGATGATTAGTTTTACACAGACTCCTGTATACACGGCTACTCTACTACTCCTACTTTTCTGGGGCATGTGGGCACAATGCAACAAAATAGCATGCAGACAAGTAGTGAGGATCTCTCTTTGGAGAATAATACATAATAATATGCTGGTCTGGCGTTTGTGGAGCTGAGCTGTGTGAGATGTGTTGCCTTACCGAAACTCGAGAAATCGGAGAAGGAAACAATGTGTTTGATATAAAAGGACATTCAAACTGGCAAACATTCCAACATTTCCAGAGTGAAAACCAGGAAAATATCCATAATAATGATGACTATAATGATGCAGCAGTGTAATAGCGATAAAATTATAGGTTTATTGTATGTACTTATTTATGTTTGTTGATTCGATGATGACACAAGGACTGGGACTGGAGTTCAGGTTTAGGTACACACTGGATTTTTTTGCAAATAAACCTTGCAAAGTTGGATTTTCAACAGACCAAATCACTCATGATTAAGTTATGATTATGATGCTTTCCTGTAAATAAATGGCATGAATATGTTGCTTACCTGACTGTTTTTGATGATCATCCAACCAAACTTGTTGTGATGTGTAAAAGAAAAACCATAAACCAACAGAAAGGATGCGTAAATACACAACTTCCGGTGTTTACGCTTCAAGCATCACAAAGTAAATGAATGTATGGAACATACTCAGTACTCAGCAATTTAATTTAATATTATGGTGATTTATCAACGTTGTGAGTATGCTATCATAACAATTTTTTTGTGAATGTCAGGATAATGTGAACGTCTTGAGAGAGCTTTCCCCACTTCCTGGAATATGTCACAGAAAAAACTTCGTATCATCCACTTCCACCACCACCATCAGGGATGTGAATTTCATTGAATGGAGTAAGTAAACGTGGTAGTGTGTGTTGGTAGTTGGTACTGCTTACGTGCTGTGTCATTATATATGTATATGATAATGCTCTGCAGCAGGCGTGGGTGGACTGAGAAAAAATGTTATCATTGCACGTGGGAATTGGAAAAGTAAATGTATGAAAGGAAATGAAGAGAAATTGAATGAATGAGTGTCATATAATAACCAAGTCAGCCAGTACCAAAGAGAAAGTAACAATATAGTAATCATACTTTATTATCATAAGGCCATTAATAATATCCGGTCTCTATTGACCGGCTTTGGCATCCAATCGCATTCGCTCAAGAGGAAAAAACTTTTTGATTTATAATATTTTCTCCGGAATATTCCAACTGGCCCTGTTTCTGGATAACTGAAATATGTCATCATTTCCTCCAACCTATGAAATTAACTGCTACATTATTAAAGTGACCGTAAAAACTGGGAAGCATATTTTAAAATTACAAACATGTTATGCATATGTAAAGGATTAAATCATCTGATAATAGATGGTATTTACCTGAATTAAACTAGCCTTAAGTTTATTATATTGTTAGTTGTATAAAACAAACTTATTAAATTGTTGGGCAAGTTTTATGTATATTACTTTAAACGAAAAAAAGGTTCCACTTAGCCCCAATAATGAACCATTTTACTATACAACTCATTTATACAAAACAATTTGGTTAGTCGGGTTTATTCCCATCAAAAGTCAAACACAATGTTGTATTTCGTACTAATAAATACTTAATAAAACATTTCCTCTCTATAATAATTAATTATGGATTTTGTTACCCAATGTGCTTTCCATTTCATCGTAGTCTAAATAACAGCATTTGTGTTTGCTTGCATTTTGTACAGGTACAGTTTGTCTGGGAATTTACGCAGTGTGTTTTCGTTATATAATTTTGCAAATATGTAGTAACAGCTTTTGGGTTGTGTAATGAAGCTTGTTTATCGTATTTTTTAAGCATTATAGGCATATAATGGCAACGATAATTAGAAGGTTTAGTGTAGCATTTTGCAACAAAACATTATTTTCTATGCCGTCATAGTAAAAATGGTGTGTTATCGTTTGGCAGGGGAACTTGAATAAAAATGCTCACAAAAAGGAAAGCTTTTGGGTTTAGAAAAGGAATACTTCGTATTATTTACAAACTAAACTCTCATATTACTTTATTATTTCAATTCAGCTGTTATCGACGCAGTAATAACAGTAGTTGCACGATGGCCACCGCGCACCGTCACCACACACAAAATGATGCAACATGCAATTGTATATTGTGTTATAGCACTTGAGCAATAACAATTATTTTGAAACTATACATGACATTCTAAAACTGCCGATCTAAACAGCCAAAAAATTACATTTGTTTGAATGTGTTTATTCAACTCTTTCTCTCGAAACACCCATGCATAATTAACATAATAATGGTGGTATAATGATAAAAGGGAAAGTTCTGGACACACGAATATCCCATTACTGGAGAGTATCATAATTTAAACATTTCGAATGTTTACTTCGATCCGATCCGAATGCTTAAGCTACATGCATGGGGCTAAGTGGAATTGTGCGTGGCCTACTCCTAAATTTCTGTCCCCACATCCAAGTTTACTTCACATTCATTTCGGAAAAAATATTTCATAATTTTAGCTCATTTTCGTTATAAATTCTGAAAAGTAAAGTTTGTATATTCGCAAATTCGCAGGTAGCGTGAAAGATTAGCTGGGCGTGAAGGTTGCTTTCTCCAAGTTAACTTGCTCTGGGACTGGGGATAATTTTATGCATAAATTAATATGATAATTATGTAAAAAAATGTTAGGAATTTAACAGGAAAACCTTGGGTTGTCCCACTAGATTAAAAACACTGCAATAAAAGTCATTTTTCACAATAATAGACTCAATTCACACATGAATCTCAAGTCACCCCAACCTTGACTTCTTCCAAAAAAGCGTACTTTACCTATTTTCCCGGTGCAATTTGTTCGGTGAAAGGTACAACGTTCAATGTCATGATGAAAGTCAGTATAATCATCATCGTCATCATCATTACAGTCGCATCATTATAACCTCAGTATCCCCCAGAAAATTTGTTTTTTCCTCTTGTCATCAACATCATCATCATCATCAGGGACAATCAGGTAATCAAATTAAAAGCACGTCGTGCTCTGCACTCTGCAAATATGCATGGTGAACCCATTACTGCCATCAATAACCCGCACATTTCCCAACATTCATATCCATACACTCACGCTTTTACCAGTATTTACCCAACAAATGCTCCATCATCATCACACAATCGCCTTGCCATCATCATAATCATTATTATCACCACTTCCACACACATACGCAGCGGCAGCACCTTATACTGTCATCACATTACCATCCCATCATCACATCCACAAAACGAAGCAAAACATTTTATGTGAAGCAGCAGCAAGTTTTTTTTATGAAAGCAGTCGATTTTAGTGGCTTCAAAACCACCATAATATACACATACTTTTAGCCAGCTTATGGATTAAAATATAGTAATATGTGTTTAGCGACCTAAACAAAGGTAAAAGCCTTCTCAAAATTATTAGAAATGCAGAGTGTCCTATGTATATGTGCTTACATAAATATTCATCTGGTACCTAAGTTGGATAAGTCCTTTGAAAAAAGAAAAGGTGAACAAAAAATAAGCAAAAGAGAAAGTGTGAGAGCGATAGATAGTGAAACGAGCAAGATCCATCCCCAGGGACTTTTCCATTTCTAAATTGATTCTTCTCTTCTTCTGCAATAAAGGTCTTATTAAAAGCGCTACCTATTAAAACTTCCTGAGTACACATTGTGCATACCCACTATACATACTGTTTCCACACGACTGCGACTTTCTACACACATGTTTAAATGCAGAGAGTAACAAAGACTATTAACAGCAACACTCGGTTGATCTAAAAGAAGGTGATCATGATGAGGATGATGATCACCAAGTTTAAACAAATTCAAAACTTAAACAAAAACGTGTGGAGGAGAAACTCTTTCTTTGTGTTAATGAAACTTGATAATGCGAGTGTGTGTGTTTACTATGCACACCTACTCAGCCACTTGTGAAAAGAAAAACTAATAAAATTTTACCAAAGCATCATCATGCTATAAAGCTCAACTATTTCGGCACCCCACACACACACACTCTACCTTACAGTTAACATAATGTATTGGTAAAAGTTGCTGCTGCTGCTACTCAAAAGTGATTATAAGAAGGGATAATGGAAGCCCCTGAAGGAGGAAAAAAAAACAAAAAAGAGCTTTCCAAAACACCAGTATTGTGTTGAAGAGTTTTGCCAGGCTTATTTGCTTTCTCTTTTTAGTTTTTAAGGAGAGAAAGGAACAAAGTATAAAAAAAAGTTTTCATCAAGGGCCTTTTCTTTTTAACTCACTACACTACAAACTATACAGAGACTAAAGCTCACTTTACTTTCAACAAAACACAAAAACACTCACTCAACATGAACATCAGGTTGCCTTTATGTACCTCTCTTTTTTGGTCCTTTAAAATCAGAAGAGAAAGTGTTCTCCTTCTGTTCCTCTCTTGCTGCTGATGGAATGTTAATTAGGCTTTAATTGCATATCATTACACCTTTCTCTCATGTGCTAGACACGCCATTATGAAAGTCAGTAGTAGCATTAAGTGTACCACCACTATAATAATAATATTTCACATGACAGGATAAAATTTTCTCATTTCCTTGCACAACCTGTGTAATGGCACATTATGCACTGTGAAATGTTGCAGTGGATGGATACTTCTCGTTCAACATGTTATATTTTAATGATGGGAGATTACGGAGAGAGAAAATGCATGCAGTGGGCATTTTAAATGAGCAAACAACATATGGTCGTCCTTTCATTTTCAAACATTATATTTTTTGGCTACGGCTGGGAAAAGGAGAACTTCGCACTATTAGCCATTCTTTTTAGGTACCGTTTTCGGTTTACTATTGGTGGAGCTGTGTGATTTTCAAAGGATTTTATTAAATAACACTTGACATAAGTGTGCCAATCCAAAAACCATGTATTCTGTATTAGAATAATGCTAATGGTGTGAGGGTTTTTGTTCTGGTTGTGTGGTAAGAAGGAAAATAGCGAAGATGATGACGATGATAGAGGTATTGAATAGAATGCAAATTAAGGATCAAGAAGACTGTCTCTGAAAAGGTGTGTAGATGAGATGAGGGATGCAAGGAAACACTTGCCACTTTTTGGATGGTACGAACGTTGGTGATGCGTGTGAACGGGGAAAGAGCGAGTGCAGTGAGAGAGACAAGTCATCAGAAGAAATCGTGTATATTTTCATGATAGCTATCATGCGGCTTGGCAAGTGGTGCAGGCAGACGACGGTATATTCTAACAAATGATGATAGAGATGTGATAACTTAACACTAACACGCTGCTGAAATACAGGTGACTTGAATGGAGAATTTTTCATAGGAATCCGACATCTGCGCAGTCCTGATGTGAACATTAATAATGTTAAATACTTTTTGGGAAAATAAAATATGCATTGAGATTGAGATATATGCTGCATAAAAATTCTCTAAAAGAGATATGTATTTGTAGCCAATTTTATGAACATGCAACTGACAAGGATTGAAATGAAAGGAAAATATGTTGTTTTATAGATCTCCTTTCGTTTATGTATATCATGTCATAATGTTTAGAATGGGCATGCTTCAAGTTGATAAATGTATGTATATGATTCTTTTGATTATATAGTAAGAAATTTGACACCAGAGAGGAGAAAAAGAGTCAGCTCTCTCGTTGCAAAAAAGATTTATCGTGTCAATGGCTTCCCGTCTCAAAAGTACGTTGCAAGGACGTGAGTAGGTATTATGGACAAAATTTTGTCTGGTTTCCCCCCAGAATTTTAATGCAAAGCTTATGAGTATATGACATGAGTCTGTATGGTCCACCCTGTAATAGGATCAAAAACAGGTAATATTTCTCATCTATGCAATATATATGTATAGCGATAAGAAAAAAAGAACACTGAAATATGGCAAGTAATTTTTCACTCTTTTTAGCAAGTACAATGTATTTTTTATATAATAATATAATAGTATCTTCTATACATAATATTTAATAAGTATTACACTCAAAATGTGAGTAGTGTTTTGTAATACAGTTATACAATCGAATTGTAATAGTAGATTAATTAGATTTGTATTTGTATTGTATGTAGTACAACGAGTAATTTTTGTTTGTAAAAACGATGGGTGTGCAATGTAGTGCGCACAATTACAACTTTACCAGCAGTAATATTTAGTAATAGTAACAGTGTGTATTTTTTTGTTAGTAGTACAATGAATTCTTTTTTTTGGAATAAACTGTTATTTTTTTGAAGGTAATATTGTGTTGTTTTTTTTTTATTAGTAGGTACTTACAATAAAGTGGAATATCCACAAACCGGAAAGACCCACTCGAAAAAATATCGAGAAATATTTTTGAGTAGATCGGAACAATTAACACTCAGTAAAATATGTTTTTTGACTACACATTTTTTAAAATTATTTTTTAAGAAGGATAACAGCGAGAAGAAGAAGGGATTGTTGTTGGAATAGAGTCACAAACTAACTAACTTACAACCAGTTTAATTAATTATATAAAGAACAATTGTGTTAGAGAGCCGTATACTTAATTATTATACAATATATTGCATTTTACTTGACAGTACAGGCCAATAAAAATTGAAACTAATAAGTTTATTATGTTATTCTGCTGTTAGCACCTTAAAAATACACAAAGTTTTACTTTCCTCCAAAGTTTGACAATAACACGCGCAGTCGCATCGCTCACCTTCCTTCGCAATTTTTGTCACCTTCCTTTCGTTACTGTACCAAAGTTGACTTTTTACTCAAACCTATTTAATCATGCAATTTTTTTCAAATTCTTAATTTTTAAGTTGAAATGTAACAGTTTAGGTATTACGTTTTCAGACAGTTGTATTTTTTTGTTTTTTGATTGAATCATGTATAAACGCCATGATCAACAACAGCTTTGCATGAGTAACAAGATAATATTTTTTTGAGAAAATGTTACAAAACAACAAGTAACATTTTTGATTTTACTACGTATTTACTTTTTTAGCATCCCAATTAGGATTTTCTAAAGTTATTTTGATCAGATTAACGAATAGTTTTATTTTTTTGTTTTTAGAATCGCTTTTATTAGTAATATTTTATTATACAACAATAATTTTTTGTATAGTTTTTTTTCTCAACTCCATTCCATAGAAAATACATATTGCAAAGCCAGCTCTGCAATCTTTATTCTCTTTCTTACACGTGTAATATAGTAAGTAATAGAAATAATGTAATTTTATTAATCTTTTGACTCTCAAGAAAAAAGAAATATTTTTCCAACGTAAAAATCATTAATATTTTTTTGTAAGTGCATCATTGTCATATAACCTCCCTTGTTATAAATTGTAACTAATTAATTATTATGTACTACGTCATCAAAAAATCAGGATTAGTGTAAATATACGTCAGACTCTCAATCAACCATACTTGTGTATAACTTACCTTACAATTTCTATGAAAACTTTTTGACTTTCTTTTGTAGAAAAAATTGAATACTGGACACAACCAATGCACACCTGTTTCATTTCGCCCCACCACTCTTTCCACCCACAAGACTACTACGTATTTTGTAACTACCACACCTTTCTATTATTAATTTTTTTGTAAGTTCATCGCCGCCTCCCCACCAGAGAAAGTAGAAGAACCTTTTATTACACACGAGTACGTATCTAATTTATTTAAAAATAGAAAAGGAAGCCTAATAAAAATTTGACAACATTTGTTTTATCCCACCACCAACGTCCCACTAATCAGCAGAGAAAACTGACGCAAAAATGCAATAGTAAAATACAATTTTTTATCTTGTGTAGAACATTTGAGAGAAAATTACATTAAGAATATTGCAAAGGTTTTCTATTCTTCTTCTCAAATAATTTACTTTTGAGCAGACAAAAAAGTGTATTTTGCTTCTTTTTATCTGTTCCCACTATACTCATTTACACTTTTTCATCGCAACTCACTCATACATACCAATTGAGACTCATTTCTTTGTTTTGTTCTCATTTTCACACTGAGCTATTATGAATTGTATAGCGAGCAGTAGTAGAGAAAAGGATAAAGAACAGAGAGAAACATGAGAGAACAATGCGAAAAATGGCTTTTCATCTTTATGTTTTTTTCTGTTCATTCTGTGTCTCTGTTGGTTTGCAGGTTCTCATAATTTTTAAAATAAACAACTTCATTTCATTTCTACACAAAACAGAAAGTATTGTAATTTTTTTAAAAGCTAAATATTTTGTATGTAGATAGGTAATGTTTGTATTTCTCTAGTGGGTAATGAGATTATAAAGTGTGTAGTTGAATAAAGTAATCAAATTTTTTAACTTGTGAGCAATTTTTCTGTATCTCTCCACCAATTTCCCTTTTCGCAATAATAATCGTTTAAGCTTAATCTACCAACATGACAGGATGTAAATGTTGGGAATAAATTTCCCAAGCGATAAAATGCCGAGAAGAAATAAAGCAGTTGTGTTTTTTTGTAAGAGGAGTACCCAGAAGTGAAATAATGAGAAGAGGGTTAAATAAATTGAGGATAAATACACTGACAAATTTTAGGAGGAAGGTAAATGGATAGTTGGGGAAAGAACTGAGAATCACGATCATCATCAGGAGATGGAAGGCAAATGGGGTGAACATTTTTGTCCGAGTATACTTTTGCGTGTGTAGAAAAAATTGTTGTCGGAATTAGGAATTTGTAATTCCTTGAGATTCTCTATCTCTAATGGAACATGTAAGCTTTGTACATTAAGCTTTTGGTAGAAAAAAATGAACTGAGCGAGAGTAAATGAAGGGAAATATAAGCAACAGACTTGAGTTTCCTCAAATGAAAAGAGAGAGAGAGAAAATTTCACGTAAGAGTACAATTGATGTCGACAAATTTTTTCTGTCGACATTTTTATCAGAAAAAGAGAAAAACGCACTCATGAGAAAGCTGTAGTCTGCAGAGCAGAGAAATTGAAGCGAGAGCAAAAAAGAAAGCACACATCAAATGCCACGTTTTTTCTGGAAATGACTACGTTTTGAACGTGTACAGTTTCACACATGTGGCAAATAATATAGTTTAGTATAGAATAGAGTATAGTATTAAAAGAGAGAGTTTAAGCATAGTCATTTTGCAGAAGAAAATAGATACAAGAGGAAAAGACTTATAAGAAATAGAAAGAAGAGAAAGAGAGATATTGTAGCATTAGTACAGTATTTTTTTTATCAAGAGAAGAAAATCTACACAAGCAGAAGTAACGCAAGAGCAAATTCACAATCAGACAAGAAGACAAGACAAGAGAAGGCCTAGTGCATGATCATCAACATCATCGTCGTTGTCTTCCTCGTCGGCACATATCAACTCAAGTAACATCATATTCACCACTACTGCCAAAAAACGCCAACGTTCATTCATTTCGGACGAATTGATCATGGTGGTGATGTGATGATCATGCTGGTTTTTATACTAACATGGTAGACAAAGAAAAAAAGACAGGAAAAAAGAGAAGGGCTCACTCACCCACGTACAATGAAAAGGTATACAAGTCGAAGAGCACTTGAGATAGAAAATAGGGATCAAAAGAGAAAGAGAGGGTTGAGCAGTTGAGAGTTGTGCTTTCTGACTGCACACAAGTAAATAGAAAGAGAAATAAAGAAAGAGGGAAAGAATAGTTGTATGTATGTTTATCTAAATGAATGCTCACACAACAGAAAAAAGAGCAAAAATAGAAGAAAATACTTAATTTTTTGCGAAGGCTGTACTGCAGTAGAACCATTTTTATCTTTTTTTGTTCCATGTGAATAATAGACTGGAAAAAAGGATATTTTTGTACACGAGACCAGACAGAGAATTACAATTTAAGATTAATAAATAAAATTAGCAGCTTAATTTTTTTGATGCGGAGGATGAAATAGTGCACATTCTTCTTTCGTATAATTTTTTTTGAATGATGACGTCAATCAAAGGAGAACAGCAGCTGTGTAGTAAAAATAATACAAGGCAACCTTTTTCTACGATACCACCGTCCTTCCCCACGTTTTCCATTCATTCCCACTGAAACCGAGTAAAAACGGCCTTGACTCGACTTGGCCCCTTTATTCCTGATTGGAATCGTTTTATTTTTGGAATGTAGTGGAAATGTAAAAAGGTTTTTTGTGGAATATTTCACGATTTGTGCATGCGGTAGTCTTATTGAGACATGCAAAAAAGTTATGGAATAGAGGTCTAAACTCATTTGCAGCTTGGATTGATGTGTGAGTTTTGTAAGAGAGAACAACAAAAAGGAAAAAAAAACTATTGATTTTTGAGACGTTGAAAGAGAGAACTTTTAGGCAAAGTGTAGACACATTCAGATAAAAATCACTGATATCTAATTAGGTTGAATGCAATTTGTCAATCAGAAGCCAGAGAAAAGTGGTGTGATAGTGGAGCAGTATTGCTCTATTACCATTATTACCAGATTTGCAATTTTCGTGGCGGTGGTGGTAATGTGGGTGAATTTGAAAAGCAAATTTGTAAATGTCATGTCATATCATAGTCGTAGTCAGGTAGCAAGCCACCATGTCATGAGATTCAATGATATTTGCTACAACAGCGATTTATTGTTTCGCGATGGTGTTGGTGTTATCATGCTGACGACACAAAGTGGTTGGCAAAAGTCAAATTTTCTGGGTTATCTGCTATCAATTTAGCAAAAGATAGTATAACAATGCAATGGCACAGTAGCAAAAAGTCACACGTGATGTTGTATCACACTTACTATCTGCTTGCCCTTCACATAACTGTTGGGAAAAAAATTTACCACTTACTCAAGCTTTAAAATTCATTTGATAAGGAAATACCATTACCGTAAATGAGACCACTTCAACATTTTCTTATTCAGATTCAGTTTTTCCGAATCATAATACCAATGGCATAACCGCAAATGAAAAAAGGTGTTATCTTACTTCTCAGGTAGAGGTCTAAATGCCAAAAACCCGCCGAAGAATGATATAATATTATTACGTTAAGCCAGAAAACAAATTTCCTTGCTATCTTCTCAACAGACTCTTGGCATTTTATCAGTTTTCACTACAACCGCCATCACTTCTCGTTTCTTTTTACTCTTTTTTTCGTTTTTCCAGTCAATGCAATGTCATTAGCAATCAAATAGGATATTTCATTTCTTGTCCTTTTTCCTACTTCTATTCCCTGTTTTTTCTCACCTATCTTTTATCTCAACCCTTGATTTGATACTGCTTCTCTATGAATATGTATCTTCTAACCAGCACGTAAAACTTTCTTTTCCTTTTTTATTTGCCCAACACACCACATCATTTTTTTCGTCTTCATGCATGCTTCAACGTAGGTTTTCCACCGGTTCTAAACGTCTATGGTTGACTGACTGCCAAAAAACGAGAGAAAAAGGCTTGAAAGAAAAAAACGTACACGTTGGATTTCTGTTGATGTAACACTATTATTGCTCTTTTGTATCCCTATCTATGAGAGTATAGGTATGTATATATTGCTTGTGTCTTTCTATAGTACGTGCGTGTAAGCATCTCTCCTTGCCCCATTCACCGAAGACCGAAGGAAGCTGGCACATTATCATGCATTAAAGAGCCTCCTTCTTTCTCCCTCTTCCATAATCGATTTCTCTTCATCTCTTTACACTTTTTTTCCCTTATCCCTTTTATCCATATTTTTTTCCTTGCTACTTCTTTGTTTTCCCTCTCTCACTGTCGCCACCATACATATACATTCCAATATAGAGGATTTATGCATAAAAGAGCGAAAAGTACTTTTTCAGTCATTTTTATTAAGTAAAAGAAGAAAACTGGCTGATGTTGAATGAAAAGACAAGGCAGAGAAAAAGGACGAGTCTGTTCAAAAAGGCATCATCATCAACAGGGAACAATTCTTCCTTTTTCTTGAAAAGAAAACGGTTTTTTCTTTTAGTTTTTTTCTGTACTTTTTTTGCTTATCCGCAAAAGTGTACATCCATCCGCAGTAGCATTACGTGGATTCCCTAGAAAGCGACAGAAAATGGGTAAAAACTTTAAAAGTGAATTTTGTGAGCATCTGCTCCTTCTCTACTGATATTACTCCTCTTCATGTTTTCACACATGATGCATTCACTCTTTCTATCTTTCGCCTCAGAGTCACTCATAATATTATGTAAATATGTATCGAGTTTTTTTCTTCCCATTTTTTCTTCTTCTTTCTCTCTTCACTTTTAAGAGTTTGTTGAGTACATCAGTACACAAAAATAGAGAGGAAAAACTCAAACAAAAAAACTTTTCTTCTTCAAGTCAAAACCAAGTCACCTAAGTCTACTAAGTCTCTAGAAGAGAAGGAGTGTGTGCTTCAGGATATTTGAGTGACTGGTTGACTTCCCCCTTTTCCTATTTATACTTGTGTTGTTCTTTTGTGCACAAATATATTCTTGAGAAGGAGAGAAAACGAATAAGAGATGTATCCATTTATTTACCTTGCTTTTCAATGCACATACACAACTTTATAATAAGCTTCTACACACTGCACTGTACAATGTACAATGTACTTATATTCCTTTCATTTTAAATTCTTTCACAGAGCTTGGGTCGTCTTGTGTGCTCCCATTCCTATAAACTTACATCTTATCTTCAATTATAGAAACAAGTGTTTTTCTTTTTACAATTGCTTTGATTCTCAGAACCAGTTAAAATAAAGTGCTGTGTGTAAAAAGAAAACGTTGAAAAAATTACCTTTCTCTTTTTTTGTACATGACAGCTTCCCAAGAAAAATGAATAAAGACCAAAACGATCTGTTCAGTTTTTTTCGTTCTTTCAAGACGGTTGTTTCCCCTTTTTTTCTTGTTTTTATAAATATTTTCTCGTACTGAAATGAAACGCATCCCCACAAGAGAAAATGAAAAATTAAAGGAGTTTTCCTCTTATAAATACCGTATGACTCTATAATCTCGTTTTTTCTCTCTTTCGCTTTCTTCATACAAAATAACATGATATGATTGATGTTCAAAATAAAAAATAAAGAACTCACTTTTACTCATCCTCATCTTCAAAAAGAGATAAGCTGATTTTACACAATTTGTTTGTGTGTTTGCTTGCGTGTGAGGGAGAGGGAGGGAGTGTGTAGGTTACGTGTGAGTTGTATAATCCAAACTTATGGCGCAGCAAACTAATATTTTCACATTACATTTCATCATGTCAACTTGCATTCGCAGAAAATGGTAGCACCATATAACAAATGGATTTGTATTTGCGTGTGTGTGTGTGGTAGTATTCCATTACATATCTTCTTCATCTTCAAAGAAACTCGAAAAAAATCTGCTTATTTCGGCTGATTCTATTTTCTACCAGTATCCCAACTACCGCTTCAGCTGCTACACTACAAAATACACAACAAAAACAACTGGTGCTATTGCTCTGCTGCTGTTGATGATGACACACATTTTCTTAAATGTAAAATGTATGGAAATGTAATGTGCCCTTTTCTGCCTCGCTACATTTATATCTCCTTTCATTTTCCCCAGAAAATTCTCATAGTTTTTTTCTTCTTCTTTCCATGTGCTTTATGTGTAAAAATGGTATACATAAGTTTACTTGTTATTTTTCCTTCAGGTTCGGGGTTCGTAGGTAGTACATATTTTTAGCAGGATTTATGTAAGTGGTTTGGTTTGGTACAGTGTACTGTTATGCTACACATGTTTGTTTGCATCTTGCATCATTCCTCTTTCCTTGGGATAAAAGCGTAAAACCTACGAACGAGTGGGTTTTATAAAAAAAAGTCTAAGTACTCTTACTCCTCGCTATATACTTTCCGCTTTTTTTCAACAAGAGTAAGTAGAAGCCATTTGCTGCTGCTGTGTTTAATGTGGAAAAAGAGAAAACCGGTTGGTTGGTAAGTTGGTACACACACACTACTCACAAGTTCCTATTTTTTATCTGCTGAAAGCTCACATTTTCTCAATCTAATGTAAAAATACTTACTTGCACTCTTTCTCAAACACAAACTTACTCAACCAGTATTACTTTTCTTCTTTTAGCTTAGGTTAGGAGCAGCTACGACTACAGCAGCAGTGCCAAAAGAAAGAAATAAGTAAGTTAAGTTAAATATTTGTGAGGAGAGCTGATAGGAGAGAAAAGAGAAAAAGGAGGTGTTTGCATAATGTGTTTCTTTCTATCCAGCTTTTTATTTCTTCCTTTTTTCTCTACTTTTGTGATGGGATGTGAGACTTAGGTAAAAATATATAAATGCACATATGTGCGCATACACATATTATATAAGTATAAGTACACATGACCGCTCTGTTTTTTTGCCTTGATCCGAGAAGAGTACATAATTTTTAACCTCAAGCTTTATATATCTTTTTAGCTTACATCAAAATAAGTTCAAGCACAACACATTCCAAGCACAGCCATAATTTTTGCTCTTGTTTATCAGTGAGCTTTGCTATTTTGTGCGACATATACGAGAAAAAAACGAGAGATGGTATTTGCTGCTTTATATTTATGCTGTCTTTTTCTCTCAAGAAAAAGAGAAAATGATGGAAAAAGGTCAAGACAGGGTGAAAATTTAAGTGATGATGATAAGATGAAGATGAACAAACTACAAATATGTAGTGAGTGTATTTATGTTGGGCTTACTATTATGCAAAACAGGGTGAATAAACAGGGTACAAAGTAATTCAAATAAAAAGGGTTCATATAAAAACAAGTAAATAAAATTGGTTTTGGGTTTTCTGCAAGAAAGGAATTTAATGTAACTTTCACATCTCTCTGTGTACTCCTCTTACATTATTTCTCTGGCTTATTTCTTTACATTACTCGACATAAATTATTGTGTAGCAATAAACGCTGAAATAAATGGAGTGTGTGGTTGTGTAATTTTAAAGTTATTATCATCATAATATATACATTACATGCATATATGTATAATTTTTTTTTGCAATTGTAAATTATACTTTTACTTTATTTTCGTAACTTTATTATACATACTTAGGTATTTTTTAAGTATTTTATTTTACTTGACAGCACATGCGTACAATATAACCGGCACTCTTTCAAAATGACTCTTTCGTCATTTCATTTTCTCGTCTTCAATAAATTTTGAGTTCATCGCTTTCCATTTCATCTCCCAAAAAAATTCCGCTACATCGTCATCAATTTTTAAAACAAACATACCAACTTTTCTATTCTATGGCCTGCCTTTTTTATTGCTTTCTTTCGCTTTCTCAACAGTGTACCAACAGTATAATTTGTAACTTTAAAAAAAATTGCGTTGTATGTATGTATATTCATCATAAACAAAGAAACCAACAACCAATCAGATCACTGATGTAGGTTTTATTCTTCATTTTATAGAACTTTTTTCCGGAAGCGCTTTTGTTTTCATTCTCAAAAATGTGTATGTAGTTTTTAAGTACATATTTCATAAAACATGTAAATCCTTGAAAAATAAAAGAGTGTGCTTTTTTGTTCTCATTTTCAGGAAAAAATAACTAAGGCCTATTCATGAATATTTATTGAGGAATGAATTTATTTTTTTAGGTTTTAATTAACTACCTATCTTTTTAAAAAGTCTGATGTTTGCTTTCATCTCTTCCGCACCGCAAAACTTGAAGTAGTAAAACATTTTGCTTATCTAATAAATTGCAACATGTACATGTATTCATTATATTATCAGCAAAAAACCGCAATCTTTTAATAGATCAAAAAGGAATTTTATTTTTAGAAGACTGTAATTTAATTAGTCAGTTTTTTTACAACGTTTTTAAATCGAATACATGGTTTTTCGATACACGGTCGGTTTTCGTTACTATTTTGTTGGTTTTTGACAAATATTTGCTATTCACTTTATAGCATTTTTAACTTCTTTTTTTTTTGTTTGAATACAGCGCAAATATAAGTAGTACTTTTTACCGTGCATAATTATCTAGTAAAATTGTTTTTTTTGTAATATTATTATAGATGCAGTATGAAAAACCTACAAACTATATCCCTACTGTATATTATCTAAATCCTAAAAATCTACAAAGTATACACGATTGTTACGACGAAGACGATGTAACGAGTTAACGATTTTTTTTACTTATTCAAATACCGCTGTCGCACATTTTTCAGTAAAGTATATTTTGTCTCTTAAATTTAAGAACTCTTAACTTTAAATTTGACGGTTACAATTTACTGTTACAGAGAAATACAAAACTTTTTTTACCTTCATTTTCCATTACCACCGCGAATTTTAATGCAACGTAATAATATTCTTTTGGGACAGAGTTTTTATAACTATCTTTCTTACATTTCTTTTGTGGGAATGTCTTCTTCTTCATCGCCGTTGACTGCTCTATTTTTTTGGCGAAGGTTTAGATGACAACCTTGTACTACAGTGTGACAATCATTGGAACTTGATCCTCCTGTCGCTTTCTTCTCTGATGATATTGTTTTACAATGACAGCGCAGCGCTTAAAATATTTCGGCCAAGGTGAATTCAGCATCTGGATTTGGGTGAAATTAGCAGTTTTTCTTCAGTTTCCGCTTTCTCTTATCCACAAAAAAAGTAAAAAGTATGGGATGAGCTGTGTGAATATTTTTTTGGAAACGTGGCGTGTACGTAACATCAATACTGTTTCAGATGGGGAAAGTATTATTATTTTTCAGGGACGAAACTGAAAATGCTGGGAATAATTTTCGTTGACACAAAAGGGTTCCATATCGATTTGTATCTCTTTTTTGTATGTAAATTGTTTAAAATGTGTATATTATTGCTGTTGTTATTTCACTTTCGATACGTTAGTCATCCAGCATAGTACAACACTTTATTACTGCTGGAGATACGGAAGAAAGAGAGAAAGGTACATTGTAGTGTACGTACAACAGTTTAACAAAGTTTGTGTACGACGGAATTTTCATGTATAGCTTGTCATCATGTCATGTCTTATTTGCGCACAACAAAGTAAAAACAGAAAATTGATATAGAGTCAGCAAGAGTCAAGCGAAATGACTGTGTGGGACAAAAAGGGCAGTGCAGCAGCAATTTTTTTGCAGTGCAGTATGAGTTCCGGGAAGAAGGTTAAAATATTTTATGACGAAGAGCAAACGACGCAAGCGACGATGATAAATCAACTTGGCGTGGGGCAATAATAATGATGATGAATGTCAGTCGGCCATGAGGAGATGATGATCATTCAGTATCTTGAAGAACAGGAGGAGATGATGATGATAATCATAATGATCATTCTCATGAGTTTTTTGACTTGACATGCTCACATTTTTTGTTCTTCCTGATGACACGAAAAAAGGCAGTATAGTTTATGGAAAGGCGGCGGCAACAGCAAAGAAAAAAATATTTTACAGAAGAGGGCATTCAGTACACTTTATGTAGAGTTTTTGTGAGTGTTTTATTTTCGGTGTGTATGCATGCTGGTCATGTAGCATTTTTTTCTGTAGACTTTCTCTCCACTTCTCTTTCAGCTTTGTGCTCTGGCTGTGCTGCTGTCTCATTCGTTGTTGAAAATCTCTCTCTTGGGCTTTTTTATATTCTGACTTGGCTGAAGACAGAGAGAAAGAGAAAGGGAGGGATATGGGGGGAAAACATGGTCTGCATTTTTATGATTTGTAAAATTTCCAGTTATTTTAAAAGGTACAATAATCATAATGGTTTATGCATTTGCATTGCATATCATCTTGATACAAATTCATATAGTTTTCAGTTCTCTCTCCGAAGAAGTGTTTTTTGTGTATTTTTAGAATTATTATTTTATTATTATTATTCAAGTAGCACATACGATGACGAAAACGAAAAGAAAAACAAAATAAGCATCTTATTATACTTTTCCTTTTCTGTTCCTTAATATTTTTTGCTGACTTTTCAGTTTGGTTTTCGTTTTGTTATTATTTTTGCTGAATTTTAAATTGCTTCCCACTTTCCCAAATAAAAATTGTTTCACTGCGTATTTCTGAGCCGTTTTTTGTCTTATGATTTACACTATACATTATATTTATTGTTGCTGTTGCATTTTCACTTGGTTGTAAGTGGTGGTGGTGGTTTATGATGGTTTTGCATTTTTTTCTCGCGATGTTGTAGCAGTTTGTCCTGTATATTCATTTTTGGTGTAGTTATTCCCTTACAATGATTGCATATTTTATTAGGATGCAGGACATGTTTTTGTATTACAAATATTTTTCGCTATCTTTCCAGGGAAAACTGAAAATTTTAATAAATAAGTCTTCTTATGTGACGCTTTGCTGTTTGCTTTGTTATTGTTGTTGTTTTTTTGTTACTGTTGCTCTACTTATTCCTGCTTTACATACATGCTCATTTCCTGCCTTTGTTTTTGTCATTCATCCTCATCTTCATCATAATAAGAATAACAATATATTTTTTTTTTTTAGCTTCTTGATCTTTTCTGCATACTTTTCCCTTTTTGTTATTCCGCAGGAGAGAGATGAGAATGACTATGATGGTAAATGTAGGCTGTTGTAGGGATCTTACAGCTACAATCCCGGCATGTCGATGGCCTCTTTCACGTAAACTATAATGACCCATAGGAAGTAGAGCAAAAGGATAAAGTCCACAGCAGCATAGCAAAGAAATATCTTGATCGTCATGCTCCGAAATAGCGCGTCATTTTTTTGTGATACTGCCAGTACGACGGATGTCACGATGATGACCAGTGCATAGGTTACGAAAACCCAGACTTTTGCTGCTATCTTGCTCTCCTAAAAACAAAAGAGAGAAAAAGTTATTATTAGAGAGTTTTTTATTATTATATTATGTCATCATACATATTACTTTACTACTACATATACAGCATTGTGTAATTTAATTTATTATAAATGTGACCTATGTCATTTTTATTGGATTAGGTATGATGGTGGATCTCTTATGACTGTTTTGGAGTACTGATTCTGATTGCACGATTTACAGAGTGCACATCTGAATTTTTACGACTGTATGTGTGGTGTAGCATGTGAGATTGTACGATAGAGCCTATCTTGTGTCAAGAAATAAATGACAGTGCAACTTTTTGTCTTTTGGGGTTACACTCTACTCTGCGATATACATAACTAACCAAAGAAAAGTGGAACACGAAAATCTAGTCTAGTTTGTAAAAGATCTCTCGTTTTTTGTATTTATGTAATAATACCGTGTGTCATACCATTTACTACAATGTTTCTTGATATGAATATGAAATAGATAGGGTATAATAGAAGTGGGAGTAGTGGATAGTTTATCATCCAATTCAACTGAAAGGAGTCAGTTGAAGCCCAGATCAGGATAAAAAGAAGGCTATACACATGACATCCACATCATTTATTTTGTAACTGCCATTTTAACAACTTTGTTAACTTTTTTTTATGATTTATGTAAAAGCTACTCAGTCAAACTATAAAGCTCTCGTTTCAAAAAGTTGACCTAATCTGGAAAAAAGTGTGTTGTGCAACCAGTGCATTTTCATATAGTATTATTAACCAAGTCACAAATCAGGACAAAACAAAACTAATGTGATTATATGAAATGAAATCCGAGAGAGTATTCAGTCAGCATATTATTTCATGTTACCCCACTTGTGAAATGAGTGAAGTTTTTCCAAGCATTGGAAAACGCAGTGCCAATTATTTACAAAGAGATATATATTTTTGTTGAGCGTCCTTGTATTGTCGGCGTCACGTCAGGCAGACGTAATAAATGCCGCTCAGTAGACTGGATTGGGATTGTGAAAGAAGAACAAACGAAATTTAAGCTGGTTTCTCTAAAACACTGATCGTCTAGGCGCTGGAAATGTGAAGCTTATCATATTCCATGTTACGCACTACTAGGTCTTCTCCAGCGACCGACCGGTCGAATCGACTAGAATTCCGCTTCAAATACAACGAAATAACTTCCACGTGTATCTAGTTTTTATTGTACGTTTTTGTGTAGTTTTGCTTTTAGGACTGCATTAAATATGTAACATTATCATAATACGAAAAAGAGAGGGGAAATCAGTATTCGTGGAAATTTTCGCATGTAACCGATCTACTTCCGCTTGGCTTCCCTAAACCTCATCATTACCATCATCATTTCTCATCCTCTGCATTCCCAATACACCAATTCTCTCATGAATATCATCATATCATCATTTTGATGTAAATACAGAGAGAGGCAATCCAAAAATATACGTTTATAAAAAGAGAGACGATATGAGACTCAGACTCAAGTCGTCACTCAACATCCAAAACACAAAGAGACATTCTTTTCTATTACATTTAGCAAATTATAGCAAGTTAAGCCTTAATTGTGCAGTCATTTTGCATTACAATTTTAGTTTTCTCTTTCTGCGTGTGTGCCTCGTACATGAGTTTATTAAACGTGTAGTGTACGTACAGTCCCATTTTGCATGAATGTCAAATGCGCGAGAGTCAGAGAAAGGGAAACCGCAACGTTTGAGGTGTTATCGACATCCACTCCATGTAACACTGATGCTTTTTCGGTGGTACAATAAACGGTAAAATGAGATAAGTATAAAGAGAAGCAAGTTGTGCTGGTTTTAACAATTTGTGGTATTTTGTAAATGATGAGAATGCAAAAAGGTAAAAAATATTTAAAAACCTTTTCATACAATTTCCAACAGAAATACAAAACACATAGAATTGTTTGGTCTTGATAAATATAACCAACTAGTCCAAAAAAAACAATCTAACGCAGAATACCGGTTCGCTGGTATTTTAGTTAAAATTCTGGTAAAGTATATCACTTTGTACAATGACATGATATTATGTAGTGTGGAAAAGTGAAAAGACTTTACTTTTAACATTTTATATTGCAGCTGCTGTATCAGGATGGCTGTAAAGTAATCTAGTTTTCGTTTCATGTGCCCATTCATTCGGTATTATATGGTGATGGTGTAAGGCCTAGGCCCTACTGATAAAAAATTTAATGAGGAAGTTGGCTTTCTCCTCTCTCCCTCTCTATTACATTCAACAATGCTACTATTCTCGCCACTTTTTATTTCTCCAGTTGAGTAGGTGGGCTTTACTTTCTAGTATTATTAGCATTAGTACCTATCTAACTGAAGAGTGAAAATGCACAAAGGTTGGATGGAATGGAATATAGGAATCAGAATTGCATTTCATTTGCCTCCATGTACAAAGTTGCGTTTATGAATGTTTGTATTTTTGTTCCGCGAGTTCGCAGGTTCATGGGTTCACATTCCTCCGCACACAAACACCCTATTTTATACCAAAAAGAAAACCACATCAACTACCACTACTACCGCTTTTTTCCCAACAACCGGGGAAAAAACTAACGATTTAAGTCATATTTACTGGATAGAGAGAGAGGGAGAAAATCCACCCAAAAAATAACGCTATAAAAGATATGTATTTCAACAGTAAATATTTGATGTTAAATTCCACAATATTCCTAGAACCACTCATGTTAGTAAAAAGTCCACAATCTGCGCACACACCCAAACACAAACACACACACGAGTTTTGTCGCTGATTGTGAGTACAATGCAAATATACCTTTTTTAATGTTTCTGGATAATACTTTTATCTCACACTTATATCATAATGTATGCATATAATAACCCAAAAAATTACAAGTACACATGGACAAAAACGACTAAATCACATTTGATATCTCATTACAACCAAGTTTATTATCAACACACACATTTAACTACGGAATTTTTTTTTCATGTGCGGTGCTACCTACTTTTTTTCCTTAAAACTCTTTTGGCTTTGAACTATATATGCATGAATAATAAAAAAACTTGTGCGAGAGCAGCTTGCGTGCTTTTTCCAAAAATATGTAAAGTAGAAATCCTCCGTGTGCCTGTCGTGTCCATAAGTAAAGTACTTTTACAAAACTTTTTGGCTTCGTTTCAAGGAAAAAGTTCTTTTTTACAAAAAAAGAGTAAAAATTGTAAATTAAGGAGCATAAATGAAGGTATCAAACTGTTGTGACTTTTGTACTTGAGTAAAATTAAAATACAGTTGATACAGGCAATTTTCCCAAGTTACCCCGAAACCAGGTTAATGAGATTTTCAACTTGCTTGGTCTTTTACATATATTTTCCATCAGAGAACACGCGTTCGTATGAATTCTCGGAACTTCTATGTGTGAATTTGAAGAACGAAAGTAAAGTGCCCTCAGGCCTCAAAGCAAACACGTACATTTAACGACAAATCTCTCCATTTCCATCTTTATTGGCAAAAAAGGGAAACATGTTAATTATATGGAAAAACGCGGTGCTGCTGTAATTCCGTAACCAAAAGCTTTCTACAAAACTGATCATTAAAAGCGTACACACACTTAACCCTTTTTGCTGCGTGTTCTCCAATCTCATATCTAAATGTATGTGTCCAACGTTTTATCAATACACGTCAAAACAAAAGTATATGTTAATTAGCAAAATATATGAATTTATCGCAATGAACATGAAAGAAAATTTCATACATCAAACCAAACAAGACTAAAAAACATCTACATCGACACGTGCCTGTTATCCGTGTTCAAATACCTAAGTTGGTCAAATTCCTTTTTTTACAGGGTGTAAAATAAAACGGTCAACATCGCTATTGTGCTCTAGAACAAGAGTGTGTGATTGTGATTACCATGTTCAGTGATGATGGTGGGGTGGTGGTTGGTTGTTTTGTGACGTGTGTGTATTGTATATTATGTATTATGTATGATTGTTTAGGTTTTAGTTTAAAAAGGAAAATATAATAAAAAGTGAATTTAATTTGGCACATTGTTCCTTTACTTCTATAAAACTAATTCAAAAATATCTGTACATTTATAAGACCTAATCCATTTCCATACAATCTGATATGATCATGTAATCTGAGGGTGTGGAACAATGATTATATCAGTTATATCACGCCATGCATGTCAGTCATTCCTCAAAATTACCATTTGACATGTTCTCTCCAGCCAAACAGTATTATCACATGAGAGAAAGCCACATTTTTATTCAACTTTCACCCTTCCCAAAAATTCCAAGACTTCAAAAAACAAAAACATTTTTTCCCTTCTTGTTTTTTTCCCAGGTCGATTCGATGTCGACTCGATCGGGTCGTGGAGACAAACAAACAAACAAAAAACACAACAGAGGTCGTAAAAAGCACATGGTACAAGACATGTATTTAAAGATACTAAGATAAATATGACGAGTCTCTTTTCTACAAAAAAAAATAATACAAAAAGGGCAACCCAAGCTTTTAATAAAAATAATAATTGTGTGCCATGAAAATGGTTGAACTGCCTGTAAAAATCTATCATTTTATCTTGCACATTTATTTTATTTACTACACTCGCCCACCAGTTTTTTTGTTCGTGACTAGCTCCAAGTTTTTTTCTCTCTCTTTCAATGTGTTATGCTACTGTGTATAGTGAAAATGAAATGAATGATAGCAATAAAAATACTTTTAAAGGAAACAAACACTCTAAGAACAGGAGTTTCAACACAGGATTTTTTTCCAGGTTCACCAGAGTACAAAAAACTCGGGTTGATTTTTTAAAAAGTTTTTTTTTCTTCTTCTTGTTCTCCTTTTTGTACCTATTTATTTCCCCAGTCACTAATAATAATCTTGATTGTGTGTGTATTTTTGTATGTTGTGTGTGTGGGAGAAAGGTAATAAGTTATATACCATATATACCTCTCAATCTTCTTCGTGGAGGTATATAACTTGACTTAAACTGCGAGTATTTTATACACACAAAAATTTCAACATTCAACATAACAGCCAGTGTGTGTGTACAGTCACATGTCTAGTCGCAGTCTTTCACCGTTCGTCTTTCGCATTCATTTTTTATTTCCATGCATGCAGCCATGCTTCTATACCAAGCCAGTTTACTTCTTTTTTTCGCATGCCACTCTCTCAACGCTTTCCTTTTTTTTCTTTCTCCACGAGTCAGTCGCAGGGAAAGTGATTTTCTATGTCAGGCCTTGTCCATTTCATTTTCGTTTCTTATTCTTTAATCCACTTTAGCCAACTTGATTAAACGCCGTCATGCATGAAAAGGTAAGGAAAAATGAGTATGACTTTCACTGAATAAAGCGAGAGAAAAAAAAATACCGTTTTGTGTTTTGGATACACAATAGAGAGAGAGAGAACAAAGAGAGTACATAACGTAACGTACAAAAACCTAACGAACTTCTCGTCACTCGTTACGTGATACGTGACACACATACATTCATTTTCATTCACATTCTCTTATATAGTTCAGTGAATATCTTTTTATGCTTTTTTTCTTACATGTTCAAAAATGTACTTTATTTGAATAAAATATGCGATATACTCGTAATAGTATCCATTCCACAAATACTTTGTTCAGGATGATGATTTTTGGTTGCTGGATTAGAAAAGTGGAAGCAAGCAAGCCTGTTGTAATATTAAGTGTTCTTGAAAAAAATAAGTGTATATTTTTATGGATATGCAACTTTTACGTAATAATTTCAAGTGAAAGTGTTTATGTAAAGTAGAAATAGAGTTTCGCAAGTTATACTGCCTACCGACCGACGCTGACGTTGGTGTTTGCTGGATTGCATTGTGTAACCTTTCATGCAAAAGGGATATGATATCATTTGGCTGGCCTGAAGTCGGTAAAAGTCTTCACCAGCAGCAGTGGTAGATTGACTGGCTTATAAATTCTAGTTTAAATATTTACAACTAATCATTTATCATGATAGGCAATGGTATTTCTGGCGGTGACAATGACAAGACAAGTCAAAAGATCTAACGCAACAAAGGTTAATTTAATTTAATAAATTGATTTCCAACCTATCCTAACAATTTATTTGATGCGGTATATGATAATGCAATATAAAAGCGCATTGTAGTGGTTTAACCTTCGAAATATTGAATAGTTGGTGGTAATTTTGTTAAAAATAGACCAAAAATTTAGTGATAAGCAGATAAACACTTTATAGGAAAATCGTCTTTGTTCATGCACCACCCACACAAGAGTATACGCAATGCATATAAAGTTGCATGCATGAACATAAAAGTAACTCCGCTGCAGCTGTCTGAGCTATCATCTGTTTGTGTTTTCATGTGGTGTAGCGCGAACAATGGCCAAAACACATGCATTAAAAATGTTTTGACAACTTATCACCACCGGTCATAGTCATTTTGTGCAGTTGGCAGCTAATTGGTATTATATTTTGTGAAAAACAAGTTTTATTCCATTAAAATGTTCACCTAGTCAGTAAAGTCTACGAAAACATTAATTAAATAGTTAATTACCAGTAATGTGGCGTAGTGTCAAAAGTATTCGGTTATTCGTATGTTTACTTTACAGTCAACTGGATTTCAAAATAGTTTGTGTTATAGAAATTGGGAATTGCGCTGCATTTAGTTAGTTGGTAAGATTATTTGATTATTCAACGTAAATGATGGGGTGATAAATAACCTTATTTTTGTACTGATAAATCAGGACTTGTTAATTAATGTCATGTGGGAAGGGTTTAATGGGGTTACGTTACGCTAAAGATTAAAATCACTGGTTTGTTTCCAACTTTTGGCTTATCGGAATCGGAAACAAACCTGATATTATTTGTTTTGAGCCAAAATTCACATAAAATCTGACCTGTTTTTCATTTTCTGTGTATTATTTGTTTAAAAAAAAGTAGTAGTATAACCCAACAGAAAACCACAGCCATACATCTTTATCCTGTCTTTATCTATCCTCATTCCATCTTATAATGAACTATGTTTAATGTGTAGTTGTGTAGTATGTTTTTCATATAACCTGTAGATATAATATATCCATGTTATGTATAGTTGGAAGTTATGTAGTGGATTAATTTTTAATAATTATTCCCAGTTCGATGAACATTATTTGCATTATCAAACACTAATCCATTGGTCAAATATTTGTTCTGGAAATTCCAGGGGGACTGCCGTCTACTTTCAACTTTTCGGTTAGCAGAGTTTAGACTTGAAGACGAAAAGCCTCCTGGATATAATCAAAATTTCCATTCCATTATACAAACTTCCTTACAAGTTTTCAGCCAGTTTATCTTAAGAGCAAAAGGCTGTTTACATATGAGAACGAGAACCATGCCATAATTACGCAACGCACCACATCCTTTCAAAGAGAAAAGAGAGTATACATATTACGAAAAGCTTATCAAAGGAATCCCAAATTAAGAAAAGCTGGAGTTACAGATAAGGCGGTCGGTAGTTTCCTTCAAACAATTTTCATCCCGTATGTTATTAACGATTAAATTCCATTTTGACGGTAAGCGTTGTTATATATCTTGCGATTCTTCAAATTCCAATTTGATTACAAAGTGCAAGATCAAACCCTTGCCCTTCATATTATGTTATGTTTTTCCCCACTTTAGCCAAAAAGCTTCATTTTAGATAATACATTTCATCTGTGAATATATTTCTCTCACATTTGCAGCTACTCAAATGGAAAAGGGAAAACAGTTGAAGAAAAGTACGACAAGAGCGTCGAATCCAATGAATATGCCAATCACTTTTGTTGACGTTCAGTCAGACAGTAGCAGTGAAACGGACTTTGAATTGGATGAAGAGTTTGAGACTGCAATACTACAGCAAGAAGCCATAGCAGACTGGCATACTCAGATCAAACAGTTACTTGAGTTTTCTGAAGATATTCTTCCAACAGTCCTTTACGATCCTATGAAATGGTGCTTCGTATCGATCCGGTATACTCTCAAGCACATTGCCAAAACGGAGGAAATGCTTCACAACATGGATAGGGCTGCTGTTCAACTGCTAGAAAGGAGCCTAGAAGCGTGGAAACGACGTCAACAGACCTCTACCTCAAAATCAAGGCTTTTATGCTCCAGCTCCATGTACAAGCATGCCGGTGATGTGTTCTACTTTGCATTTTATCAAAATCGTGGAATTGCTCCTGAAATACGAGCACAAATGGATGCTGCTTTTGAGGCTGAATTTGGCTCAACTCGATTACACCGCACAAGATCCGTATTAAAAGTTTTCTTGCGGCAATTTTCACAAATTGAAGATTTTCTTTCAATGCTTCCGGAAATCTACCGAACTGAAGTGCTGGCAGGCCTAATTTGCAACTATTTAAATCCCATCTCAAGAGATGATGAGAAAGGAGTGGTTCAAGATAAAATGAATGAATTAGTCTCTTCTCCTGATTATCATGAAAATCAAATAATACTCATGCTCCTAACAAGGGAAGACTGCGTGTTTAAGCAAGTTATTCTCGACTTTCTGATGAAGTACTTGATAACTGACCCTCTTCTCCGAAGCACTACAACCGGCGGTGCTGCAAGCACGTCAACTGCTGCTACTACAACAGCAGCATCCACTATGATGATGACGACAGTGGAAAATTATGAAACTGGCAGTTGTGAAGACCTAACGAGATATCGAGTTAAAATATTTTTGGAAGCAGAACCAAATCTTTTAGTGAAAGCTTGTTTGTCTACTGACAATTTTCCAACATCCTTGTTCGACATAATTGCTACTGCATTAGATACCATTAGCGTAAAGATCACTAGAAATCGTTCTCAAGTCTTCAAGGATTTCAGACCGCCTCTCTTCGATAAAGACAATCATGTAGCAATGTCATTGCCAGAGGAATATTTTACATTTTTTCAAAAGATGAAAGAAGCTCCAGAATCTACTTGTAGTTTATTGGATAGAATCAAAAATGCTTTGAGTAAAGCAGGTAGAACAAATTGTGTAAACAGACAATTCTGGCAGGAATTGTTTGTCCTTCTCAGTGACTCCAGAAGTAAATTCAACAACACACATCAAAAATCCTTTGAGGACATTTATAATGACTTGTGCAGATACTAAAAAATAACCTATACAAATTTTATGTTGCGTTTATCATTATTTTTATGTTCAATGGTTTTTATGTGGTTTTATAACGATTGTCTCCAGGCCTTATGCAATTAAAAATAATATACGAAACTTATCGGTTCCTAGTTTACTACATGCTTTGTTTTAAAACAGTATTTTTTCATTTTTCATGAATACTTACCTTAGTCAGTGATCTCATAAGAAAAAGTGACGAGAGAAAACGTATGGACCCGCCTAAAATCGACGTGATCGCACAAATGAGCAGTACTTCGACCAAGTTGTCGTGCTGATCTGCCATAGTGACTTCACTGTGTGGGGAACCTCCTTTGCTCGGTACCACTGGCTTGTCCTCCTTAATCAAAGCATGGTCACTTGGGACGAGCGCATTGAAGGCAAACCATAACCCCATCATTCCGTATCCTGCTGTCATAGCCTGGAAAACCGTAAAAACAAAGTCATAAATCATAAAACACCACCACAATCAACTATACTCTTTTCTCGTTGAGTTGAAATCAAGCATCAGCAGTAATACAAGTTGCATCATTAAATTATGAAGTTGTATACTGCATTCAAGCAGTCCTCCTCTCGCAATCATTATTATACCACCCACGAAATACACGTAGCAAAATCCAATGTATATTTTATTATTCCTTAAAAGTAATTATCACTGTAAAAAGACTCCCCCGAAATCGCTCAATTGAAACTTAAGCCATAAAAACAAAGCATATCACCATCACACATATCACACCAAAATGGGAAATTTTCGCTGCTTTCATTGGCAATGATGAAATTTCAAGTTGTTTAATGTGACCAAGAAAAGACCATCATCATAACAGCATTATTATCATCATCGGTGTATGCCTAATAATATACATACATGTACATAAACTATATCCTCATCTTTCCTACTCCACTAACTATAACTTGTATGTCTAGCTAGTGAGCAGTAAACTTTATGGTCTGTCTTGTGTCTAAAAGAGTCATGGTACATTATGGAATGGCAGTAATAGTAGCTGGTGCAATAATATTGTTGCAGTTAAAGTAAAAGTAAGTAGATCATTGACAGAGGAAGAAAAGAGCCATTAATACTACACCACTGCCACTGTTACTACTACCATCACTGCTACTCATTTTCCTTCATGCTCATAACTTGCACTTTTGCTTTAGTGAGGCAGTCACACATAAAATCCTTAATTGACGTGCCTCATAACTCCTTCAAGTCTCCAGAGAGGCACCGGCAGGCACTAGCGCCATAACATCTATGATGATATTCTACCTACCTACTTAGCGTATTACTACAAGTTATACATACATACCTATACATATGTATAAATATCCTTTGGAATATACAATGCAATGGCAAAATAGCATTGCCAGAGGAATTATACTTTCCCTTCACTTTTTATTCCTGTTTTGCTTCAAATACTGGTGCTGCTGTTAATACTACCATACTGCAAACCGCGTGGTTTTCCTTCGTTTCCTTCCTTTTACTTTCCATTCTTTATCATCGGCAATAGAGAAGAAAAGAGGCTAGTGGTCACGGTTCATGGAATTTTATTGCCGTTGCTACTTCTGCCGTCTGCCTGCCGTTATGCTTGTGCTTGTACACTGTACGTACACACTACTGTATTTCAATTTAGTAAGGCGAAAAATCCAAATCAGAATGAATTTCTAGTAGAAAAGTAGCAGAAGTGCCACAGTTGGAGTTGGAGGAAATACCTACAAACCAATTCACAAAACCGTTTTGTATTTAGGTAGGCACAATCTGGACAATGTTTGTTCCAAATGGACATCACATAACATAACATCATGAGCAATGCATCTATGAATCTTGTATAAGTGCTTATAGGTAATGTAGGTCTACACGTGAATTACGAAAAGAGTCAGTAGGCCGTGTTATATGATTTTATTGGATTCTAACAGCTAAAAATTCTTCATTCCGTCTTCAGTTCATCAACGTCATCATCATCGTAACAATGATCATTATGAAAGTTGTGGTTTGGTTTTGTACAAAAACTATGTAGTGTAGTACGTGGCATTTTGTCCTGTGCTTAAAAACTAAATGTGTATCATTTCGCCCCAGTACCTCAAGCATAGTTGGACTTGTTACGTAAAAAAGTCAATTAGGAACAAAAACGCTATTGTCCGATAAACATTTTAAGGTGGTTTTGCTATACTCAATACCCTGCAGCTGTGTTTGGAAGAGTTTTTTAGTTCTGCTGACGATGAACTGACTTGACTGGGTTTTGCAAGTAGTCAAGTCACTAGTCACATGCTTACTTAACGCTAATGTTTTCTTATTCCCATTCTTTCGAAATTCAAGGAGAGAGAGAGAGAAGAGAGGTGAGTGGCTCAATAAAAAGGAATGGAATGGAACAAACGACGGTTGAACGCTAAATGTAGTATGCAGTATGAATGAAATGAAAGTATGTAGGCATTTATAATAGTACACAAGTATAAAATGTATTTGTGGCAGAGATCGAGATCCAAGCCAAGTCAACTTAGAATGAAATGAAAATCAACAGCGGCAGTGGCAGAAGCAGCCACCGCCGCACTTTTAAGCAGATCGTTTTTTTTGCTATACACTGTTTTTACAGTTACACTACTCACTCCCATTCAATTGGATTGCTTTTTCTTTGGCTTCCCCCGCTTTTGTCCTTTTTTTTTGTTCATTGTGTCATTATTGCATTTTACATTATTCGAAAAGTTTTCACGGTTTATTTCAACTATCCACATCAACATCACCAACCATGCACTTGCACAACAAACGATGAAAATCATCATCGTCAGCAACTTTCCCGTTACTTACTTTTACTTTCCTTCTCTCTCACTCGGTTTTTATGAATGCTTGTATGAAAACTGAGCAGCATTGTTTGGAAAGTAGAGAAAATCTTTTTTTCTCTCACTTTCACTTTCCCCTGCTTCCCTTCTCTAATGTCATATATATTTTTATGCTTTTTCATATCTCAATGTTCCATTTTTCGTATAATTTTTCATATTTCCATATAAAATGTATAATATCTAGCTAAAGTAGATGGTGGTGGTGTACGGTGGTGGTGACAAGGAATAGTTTTAAACTTAAGTTGGCACTAGCAGCATTTTTTCCCCGCTTGTTGTTTGGGAAAGTGACTAGGAGTAATAATCATTAAAGAGTTGGAAAAGTACCGCGGGTTACAAGAAAAAGAAAGGGAAAGTGTTATATGTACACATGTAATATAATATGCTGCATGAAAATGACAATGAAAAGGACAACCCGAACCCGACCAGAGTTTTTTTTGTTTAAGCTGTGTCAACACAGAATCATTTTCCCTTGGCTGCTTGTTTCGCTTGATTTCAAGGATAAACATTTTTCATAAGAAATAAAAATATCATTCTTACCATTTCAACTGTGGCTACTGTCTTAACTCCATTCTGAATGGAGACCACCCCACAGCAGCAGCAACATGGGTTCGTCAAGTGGAATGGATCAAGGAACGGGCCTTGGTCCATTCTTGGCTTCTTTGGGTCCTCAATGGTGGCGGATTATGAACAAAACTTTCTCTGCAACTGACAACTTAACAGCTAGTATAGTAGATCCTGCGGCTTTTTTATCCTTATACGCCAAATTGAATGCGTATAAATATGTATGTATCAAGTCTGTGGGCTATTATGTCAAAGCAATGACAATTGAATAGGAAATGGAATTTAATGTTTCAAAGATTCAGAGAATCTATAAGTATATGCGGAGGCACTCTTTTCAGCAAATGGTGATCAATCTTCCCCAGAGACCGAAAAAAGACAAGTGATGTGATGACCAAAAAATACCAACAAGTCTAAAAAACCGCATGCACACTCGCAAAAATGTTTTCTTTAGCAAAGATTGATAATGATGGATTGTAGAAAAATGTGTACTTTTTCTCAACACTTTGGAATCATCCGGATAAAAAGTTTTGCATTTACTTTGTGTGAAGTCACCAAAAAAACTATATTCTGTATGTTTGTATCACTATTTGATCATTGAAACGGATATAACAACAGCAATTTAAAATTATTTTCTTTCTCCTTCAAAACTTTTTTTCTCTGAGCCTCTCCTCTCATGTGGCGTTAGCTTCTTGTTCAAAGTAGAAGTACTGTATTCTGTCACCTGTTCCAATAGAAAAAAAAGTTCCTTACTCGTTGGTTGGTAAAGAGGGAAAAAAGTCGACTTGCTACATAAAGTTATTTATTTGTTCGAACAACAGTAGTACTAACTTTCTTTTTTTTCTTGTGAAACTATTTTTTTTATTGAATTCAAAGACTTATGTGAATGTGTGTATATAGTTTAGTATGAAAGTTCTGTCGTCCTTCTTTTCATAATATTTTTTCAGTCACAAAATATCCCAATGTGTCTTTCCTGTCTTCTTCTTCTGGTCTCCAGTTTTTTTCTTTCTATTGTGGGTGTTGGGCGTTCGTTTTCTTGTGTGTTGAGCAATAATATAATGCTCGATTTGGCCAAGAGTTACGTTCCAAAAAAAGCTCCCAAGGAGGATAAGGAAGTAAATAGGAGTATAGAACAAGTTGCAATTTGGTTACAAAGAGAAAAAAAAACTTTTTTATATGTATTCCGTGTGTCGTTGACAAAGCAAGTATGCAGTGTGTGTAGTTTGTTCTTGAAGCAGTAGTGGCAGTATCCCTACGACCACCAGAAGCGCTGGGGAAAAGAATTGTGAAATCACAGCACGATTTATTTTTTCCCTTCTTTTTTCTTCTTTACTTTGTCTTCTGCTTTGGATTGGATCAAAAATCTTTCTCCAAGCAAAACCGTTTCTGCTGCCAAGCTGAGTTATATATTCCGTCCGGTGAAAGTATACCGTGTATATTATAAACAATGTATATGTGTAAATACGTAATTCATATAATGTATGTCTTCTTTCCTTCGTCGTCTTCTGTTTTGTTATTTCCTTGAGGGCAGTCTCAGGAAGTAATATGCATCTACTACACACAGTGTATATTTTCTTTTTCTTACTTTTTCTTCAAAACTTTTCTGTAGTTCAGAGTTGAGGAGTGAGCAAAATATTTTTTGAGGATGTGTTTTGGCTCTGCCCGCTTTTACTTCTACTGTATAATTATATATTGTCTGGTAAGAATCTCATGTATGTATAATATGCAGTTTATCTTTTTATCCAAACTGGCAGCGGCGGCAGCGCACTGTATGTAACTTTTTATATGACTGTTATATAATTCTTCTTACTGTTTTATTTGTGGGTTTTTGTCCTTCCCTTTTAACTGTCTCGACAAGCTGTAAAAAATGTATTGTGGATGTCTGTAAATGTCGCAGTGCGAGGAACAGACGAAACGAAAAGGGCCAACAACCGTATCAATTACTTTCTCTGTAGTTGAAGATATGATGATGGTGATTTTAATATTTCTGTGGTTGCTTCTGATGCCGTCGATGTTGGCTGGTTGTTATTACAGCTTTCGTTATAAGTTGTTGAGTAGTGAAAGTGACAGGAGCAGGAGGAGCAGCTATATAGTGCATCCTTTATCAAAATATTTTCTCTTTTTTTCGTTCTCCTCTCTTTTCCAAGTGAAAAAGGACTTGTTCTTAAGACAAGAGTATTTCAAAAGTATGGAGGACTTTTTTGGAGTGAAAATATTATAGAGTATCAAGGAATGAGAGACCTTTTTTCCAAAAAAAAAATGTAATATGATCCAAACAAATAAAAAAGTAGTCTGTTATCCCGAAACTTTTGTGTAAAAAAGATTCTCGGATTTCCAACAAAAATGTTTCCCCTTCTTGTTCGATCTTCTCTTCTTCTCCTTGAAAATTCGTAATAACAAACCACTCGTTACCACAAACAGACAAGCAATGTATTGTTACGGAATAGTGTAGAAAATGCCGAACGCAAGTAACAACGTGAGTGGTAGAACAGAGATGGAACGGTGTAAGTAGCCGCTTTCCTAGTGACTTTGCAGTTAGCAGGCTTTTCGTCAACTGACTTAAGACCCGAGGAAAATTCAGAGTTTTTCCTTTTGGAATGTATGAGTGGTGAGCTCTCTCTGAGTTGTGTGAACGTTGTTATTTTCTCTCTTTTGTATGTGTTTGCTTTTGGTTGTGTGTATGTGTGCCTATGTATTTCTTCTTCTACCTCGTCCTCTCAAACTCAACGTATCATTCCTTGTTCAGGATGGTCCACAAGAATACTAGCTCAGTTCTGCTTTGGAGAAAGCTCAATGCATATGGTTTTATACGACTACAACTTTTTTTTGTTCTATTCCTTCGTCTCTCTCTCACTTCTCTACTTTCTCTCTAGCTTTCATAGTTTTTTTTCGTGTGTGGTATGGCTATAGTGTATACTTGTGTGTGTGTCTGTTCAAGCCTTTAAAGCTGATTGTGAGTTTGGCTAGCTGCTTGTTTTACACGTTCAATTCCAATGGAGCAGCATGCATACATTGTACAAAATATATACTAGTGGCATGGTATTGTGTACTAGTGTGAGGAAACCACCATAGGATACGAAATGACTAGTGTGTGGCGGTGGTGGTGGTGGAATGGAATGATGGTAGTGGTGCTCTCTTGGCTACGATATACAATAGTACCCAGGCCAAGTTGTCATTTATCTCACTCTCACTCTCTCTCTCTCTGCTCTCCATTTTCTCCCCCTTTTTTCTCTCGTATGAGAAAAAGGAAAAGAGTTGCATATATTCTTATTTTCTATTACTACGTGCTATGCGATATAAAAAATGTGCTAATGTAATATCAAAGGAAAGTTAGCAGCAATGCAATAGCTTTGGCTTCACATCGCACACACTCACTGCCACCATCACAAAACATAGCATATAGCTACATAGTATACAGTGAAGAAGTAGAGAAAATTCAGGCATCCCAAGTGCTACCATTGCTGCCGCCACCGCCACTGCCACTACTGCATTTCACCAGATCAGTGTAATAATGTTGAATGTCCTATTCGTTAGCTTGGACTGATAAATATAAAAATGCTTGTTTCATTTCTCCATTCTCTTATATATCCCCTGTATAAAAATGAATATAGAAGACCTTATATACCCAAGCAATAAAGTGTTTTTTTTTCTTTTAGGAGAAAAAAAGGCCGTATAAATTGTTATACTAGTGGTGGTGGTGGTGGTAGGTTATTCTGCTGTTTTGGATCTGGATCAGGATTTTCCAAGTCTCTGTTTTTTAGGATCATAGCCAAAAAAAGTGTAGTAGGTAGAGTGAGAGCAGAGCAGAGTAAACGGGAGAAAGTAAGGCTTTTGGAGGTACCATGTGGAGAAATGTATGCAAGACTGCATGCATTCTACAAAGCAAGGCAGTTTTTTCCATGGGATAACAGTAGGCGGTTTCGACTTGAGTGGTTCACACACGTTTCCTAGTAGTACGGCTATGGCTAGTAGAACTCAAAAAACATCAGTAGCAGTTTGTAAAGTCTTCTGTAGTAGGAAAGAATGAGAAACATGCATACATAGTCATGATGGTACACATGCTTAACATGAAAATATGCCTGCTTGCCGGATCTCCCCTTATGTACTCTTTTTTCTCTACTGATCCTCTTCTTTTTTTGGTAGACAGGCAGCGGAGAAAATTGAGAGAGAAAGAAAAAGGAACAAAACAAAGTTGGGAGAAACTCGTTCTCTCCCATTCTCCGGCTTTGGCACTATGTTCTGTTGTGCATATGGATGCCCATGCCTACATATCACCTATACTGCTTTGATGATGATCGTGGCAGCGTCGTCGGTGGCGATGGTCTTCCCTGGTGTTATGTTGAATGGCGCGATGGTGGCGGTGGCAGTAGCGGTGGATGGTTGTGTTCTTTGCTGTGAAGATCGTTGCCGATGCGAATGTTTAGCTCAGACTTTAGAGTGGAGATGCTGCGCGCTGCTTAAAACCTACCAGATAGAGAGAGAGAGTTTGCTTGCTTTGGATGTGAATGCAATTCACAATTTTTTTCAGGGACACGAACGTGCACTGGAATATGTACTATGCTTGTGTATGCTGTATTACAAAACAACGTTCGTTCTGCTGCTGCTGTATGTATACATACTATGATCGTCATCATCATCACTACATTTTTTTCTCCTCTTCCTCAAAACGATGAGATAACTTTTGGGAAGATAGAATAGTAAAGAGAAGTTTTTGGAATAAAGCGTTCCATGCATGCGATGCGATGATGAGGTTGGTGTAGTAGAAGAGGATGATTATGTGTACCACCAACTGTTTCGTTATAATTTTCCAGCAATAAGGGATTTTTCATATCTTTCTTTCGTAGTAAAGTACCATGCTCACATCTCATCATAAATACTTATCATAAACAGAGAACCATCTCATGCAGCCTTATTTTCATCGCGACAATGTATGCATACAAAAAATGGATTGTTTTTTTTTGGGGGGAAACGGGGATAGTAGATCTGGAAAACTTTTGAGTGTTGAGGGAAACTAAAATTCACAGGGATTTTGGATTTCGGGTGGTTTTAGATATTTCTGGAAATCCTTTCATGCCTACTTTACATATAGGAACAGAAAAGAAAACTGCGATGCGATGATCATATCATGATTTAGAAAATTTTGGTTAAATTATTTTCAAATCCAAGCACAAACAAGGATGTACGCCCACTCACCATGATAATATATTTGATAGGTTTCTAACTAGGTGTATCATGTCATGCATGTACATATGATAGCTGCAACAATATATATTATCATCTTTTCGTCGTCCTCAGTCGTCATTGCTTTAATATTTTATTTGTGTCGTCTGCTTCAGTGGAGAGACCACCACCTACACTACTCATTTAAAATTCAACAAGGTTTACATTCAAGTCTGACTCATAGTTTATTCTCCTTCTCTGTGTCTTATTTCGCGTGTGTGTTGCATTGTTAGTTTCACTACTTCAATTGTACTAATCTTATACGACTTCCAAAGTGCATACTAAAGTAAAAAAAATAAGCAGTAAAGAAGAGGAACCAACCGGGGATATCTTTTTAACCTTGCCTGTCAGTACTATCTGCAAGACATATTCTGCATTTTCCGAAGCGGTGGTGTAAAAAGAAACTTTCAAGTTCATAGTTAACTTTTTTATCATCCATGCAAACCTTTTTCGGTACAAAATAAAAAAGATTTTCCAAAGAAGAAGAAAAATAAACCAGTCAGAGTCATAAAGTACAATATATGGAGAAAATGCAGGGAGTGCAGTGGTGCTGGTGGTGATACTGCTGAAACGACACATGATGCAAAATACCATAAGTAATCTTCAAGTTACCTACGGCAAAATTGCAATTTGACTTTTTTATCCCTTCCTTTTTTCAACGGGAACGAACGCATTACACGTGGAAAAGAATGCTTTGACTTGAGCCGATCAAATGTATGTCCAATTTATAGGTCAATTGTGCACTATGTGCGGTGAAATCGAAAAAATACACTGTATGTGGTAGTATCAATGTAAAATGTACAGTAAAGATATAAAGTATCAACGCAGAAAAAGGCTTAATTTTCCATCATTGCAAACCACTGACACATATACACATTCACACACACACATACAGAGTCCAGTAGTCAACCCAAGTTGACCAGACCAGTGACCTTCTCTGGTATCCTCATCCCATTCGATTCCACATGTAATCCCACATCCTTTACGTCTTGTTCAGCTCACTAGATCATCCTTAATATTTGGTCGTTCTTCTGAATCATTCGATTGGATTTTTTTTCGCTCTAACGTTTTGGCTTTCATACGATCATGATGATCATCAATATCACCCATCGGTATACTTCAAGGGAAGCCAGAAAAAAATCTGCTATTACTTTTCTCACCATTTTTCGCACAGTCAAGTCAATTCCGGCAGCGATGGTAGTGGTAGTAGTAACATAAGCATTAGTAAAAAAAATACAGTTTGGGATTGGTTAGAGATAAGAGCAGATAACTGGAAAGGTGTCCACGTCCAGTATCTAGTCTATTGCCTATTCCGAGGAATCAAAGGAATTCCTCGGTGCATGAAATGTAATATAATAACACTAAAAGTATTGTATTGGGTAAGGATTCTCATGATGATCATGATCATTTACTAACATCCTCAAAATGTGATGTTCGCCTTTTGATATGCCTATGACAGTATCAGCACAAGAGAATAGAGGGACACGGCACAACTAAAACTACCTTGCAGAAAAGGGGACAAAGGACAATAAAAAAACAGAACCAAAAAAAACTAAGACTAGGACAACTTTTTTTGCTATATGGACCTTGCGCAACTGATGGGATGGAATTCAATGTCCTTCGCATTCTTTTTTTCTTCTCTTTACCATTTTTTTCTACCTCGCTGGCTCGTCATCAATCTAACGTCGTCGTGAAATAAGTTGGTCTCCTGTCATTATTTTTTTCTCCTTATAAAATATTCAGCAGAGTACTTGCTTACTGGGTTGTCAGTGTATACGCTCATCATACTATACCATCATCAACACACAGGCAGACATGAAAAATCCTTCAGAAAAAGGGTAGAGAAGCAGCCTCTGTTAGTACCAAAGCTATTAGAAAAGTGAATACGAAAGGATTCCCATACCCGAAAAAAAAAACGAGTCTGTATTATTTGCTATCTCAGACTTTTCTCTCTCTCCTGTAGAGAGTCTTGGGCACACTTAAAAGGGACAATTTTCTGTTGGGCGCTTGCTGGGGCCAATAAATATAATGTTTTGATATGTGTACTCTCCACTATCATATTTTTTTCTCTCTTGTATTCACCAAGGAATAGTTTTTCCTCTCTTTCCCTCTTGAACTAAAATAATTCCAGTGCCAAGAAAATTCTTGTACTCAAAGAAGCTGGTCCATGCCATGACATGATGGCAATACTTACGGCTACAGATATTGCTGCAGATTCCAAAATGAAATAGCTCTTGTAACTGCTTTCTATGCTTTTTACGCCAACTCCGCATCATCATCATCACTACACACTATCGTCGTCGTCATCATCTTCAGAAAACAGCAGAGAACAGCACAAGAGCACACAAAAATGTATATACATTCAATAGGAGTTATGTGTCATGCCATGCCACTAGCATAACTTAAGTACTACAACGACAACGACTGGTATGGAGTGTTGGTACCGCGAGGGGAAAACTTGCGCTTAATTTTTTTTTCTTTCTGGGAGAAAGACGACAAAATCTGGGAAAACCGGCAGCTGAGGATGACGATCATTCGACGAAGATGAAAATGATGAGTGAAGATGTACAAAAAATAAAAAA